>JAZHYW010007751.1:0-107496 GCA_037355805.1 Ixodes ricinus
TTTTTATAAATCACTGTAGAGAAACTTTAGAGAAGCTGCTCCTCAAGTGGGTAGGAGGCAAGGAGCACACATTTACTTTTCATACATACTCTTATTGTTTACACAGATCTCGTACAAAAAAATAGAAGATATATAGAGATAATAAAATTTACGGAACAATAGGACGGATAGCACGAGAGACCAAAAAAAAAAAAAAAACAAGAAGCACAATTAAAGAAATATACATTTATAAAATATATCGCACCACCAAACTTTTGACCAGCAGAAACTTAAATGTTTTGTGCAGAAAAAAAGGTGCTTTTTTGTATTTTTTCTGCACTCAGATGTTAGATGACCCGCTTCACGGTTTCTGAGCTTTCCTATCAGCTGTAGACCTTTCAAAAATGGGGCTTTTGCAGATCTCTTCTTTTTAAAGGCGTAAATGCCCCAGGGTTCAGGTGCAACGTCGCTCCTACATAAGAAAAAAAAACGAAAAACGAAAACAAACGTGGGTGGCAGTTTAACTGTTGTGTTCACGGGGTTTCTGCCGCACTAGACTGAAAATCGCAACCAGGATCACACCACATTAAACGGGCTTGAAACGAAACCGACGAAAACGAAACTTAACCTCTCGCTTCGGAACTCCCTTGTTAATAAAAAGAACGACAAGACCTTCAACTTGCTTGAATTCCGCACCATTTCGCAGCGCAGCAGCGCCAAGGCATCCTTTTCCGAGAGCACCAGAACTTTCAAGTCAAATTAACGCGGACCGTGCGAATTCCCCACGTTTTCCGCAGAATGCTCGCACTAGACGATTACGCTCATCGGATGTCGGCGACCGTTGCGCCGGTTGCGCCGTTGCCACGTTTGCCGCAGACGGCGACGCCCGGCGGCCCGGCGGCAGTGTCGATCGTAACACCATGTTTTGAGGCCGGAGTGGGTTATTAACATATTTGACGTCATCGTGACGTCACCCTGACTCTTGGCGGCCTCTACCGAAGTTTCCATGAACGCCGTATAGCTGCGTTAGCCTGACGCTGTCGCCACTGGCCACCTATAGCGGGGGCCAACTGAAATACCTTCAATAGCATATTGTAACACATGGTATGCATTTACAACGGCTTTGGGAAGTGCCAAAACACAAAATGTTCTCTTTTGACAGACAGTGCCCCCCCCCCCTTTCCTCTCTATCTTCATCGACTCGCTTTCCCACGTCGATCTGAAATTCAGAACATATCTCTAGGCAAACATCCTTGGTTCCTTCATGATTTTGTATAAAATAAAGTGTTGCAACTTCGTGCAGCGAAAATGGCTGATTATACAGAAACATTGAAATACGAAACAAAACAAACAACAAATAAATGAAAAGGATAGAAAAAGCATTCATTAGATGTGATGCGCTCGACTGCCTACATCACTAACTTAACATTCACTCCCCTCAACACAACTGCAGAACCGACGAATCCTAAAGTATACAACATGGCGCCCTTGCTCTACGGAAGCACGTTGTGGCATCCTGACTCCTGGAGGTCTTCTCACTGATCTCTATTGTACTTAGGCTGGTACACGTGATCGGGAGCCCATCGGTGGCACCACCGACGGCCATGGCTTGACAACAGTACTAAAATCATGTGACGGGCTGGTTGGTTATACATTACACAATTAAAGGTAGCGCTAAAGACGAGGACAAGTAGAAGACACAGACACGAACAAGTGCTGACTCACAACTGATATTTAGTGAAGAATCAAAGGAAGATAAAGCAGAAGTGCAAGGACATATACGGTATGAAGAAGGTAAGACCAACCAAGACGAAAAAAAAAACAATTATTTTTGACTTTTAAATTAAGAAATAAGAAAAGAAGCGGGAAAAAATTGAATATTTACACTAATGAAACAAAAAAATAATAAGATAAATCGAAAAAATAGGCAAAAAACAAATTGGAATGATGCATGTATCCCCTTCAGATGCTATGACTTGCACCTCATAAATTTCTCTTGTTCTTTGATCGCTGAACTGCCTTAGGATTTTTGTTCGATGGAATAAGGGAGTACACTTGCAAACTCGTACGTGTAGAGCGAGATGTCCCGCCGGTGATGACTTCAGAGACAGTGCATGTTCTCTCAATCTCATGTTCACACACCGGCCAGTCTCGACTTACGTACACCTTCCCAGACGAGAACAAAATCTAGTATACTACGCCTTCAAGGCAGTTCACAAACTTGTTAACATGCTTGACATCTCATTTGTCCTGCTTGTCGTGTTGAGAGTTGATCTTAGGACACAGCCGTTTCAACTTGTCAGGCACAGAAATCACCACCTTGATATCAAACCTATTGGCTACCTTTTTCAAGTTATGTGATTTGCAATGGATGTACCGGCACTGTGGCTGGTCGGTTCCTCTTTCTTTGGTTCGGTCTTGTATTCTTTCATGTCTTAATATAGTTTCTGCCACATCCGTTAAGGTGGACACAAGGTATTCCGAACCTTTGCAGTCGCTGGTTTTGGTTAGTGTAGCTCTCTCCGGCTGAATGGTGACACGCCTTGTTTAACGCCGTTCTTAAACAATAGGTCGCGATTCCTCTTTTGGTGAGTTTGGAATGTGCTGAGTCGAATCGGAGTAGCTTTTGCTTCGATCTAGGTGGAATACATCCAGCACAAATGGTTGTCCAGGAAGGTCATTCGCAGGTCTAAAATTTGAAGGAAGCTGCATGTGGGAACTTGTTGTGTAAAGCTGAGTCCTCGTCCGTGTCTTCTACATGTCCTCGTCTTTGGCGCTACCTTTACGTGACAACAGGCCATACATGCAAGTCTATGGGAGAAACACAACAAAGTAGGAATATTGGAAGCTCCTCCGCGGTGCTCTGATGGTGAGTATTTCATGATGTGCTGCATTCATTATATGGGGTGTTTGGAAATCAAATCGGTATTTGTCAAACGTTCGAACGCCGATTTTAAAAATCAAATGTGCCGGAGCATTACCGACCGTGCCAGCGTCGCTTGCTTCAGTTGCTAAATAAATGACACATTCAATAGATGAACGACACGTTGTGAGTTTTAGTTCGTCAATGAAGCCCTCATTGCAGTTCGAAGCAAAACTTTGCACCAGAAGTACTATATGTACAAACTCTTGAAACGATACGAATGTACCCAGTAAAGGCCTTCTAACTTATCGTCTGCTAAGCTCTGATGCCTTCGAGATCACGAAAGACTGCATATTGACTCTCGGCAAGCCGTATGTTATTAAACCGCATCACAGTTTACGCCCAATAAAGTCACAGCTCTCAATCCTTAACCACAAAACATTTATTTAAAAAAATGTTTTTTATAACGATTTTCATATTTGCGCTTAGAATATTAACTGTCATTCCCGGAAAACACGGTAAAAGTTTCATCGTCGAGAACAACTATACTAAAGTAAAAAATTGCAGTTTTCCCAGTTTCTTCCATAGAGTCCCAAGCTAGTGTTAAAGAATAACTGCAAAGAAAAAAAAGTGCTTTTTAAACAGCCTAATTTGGACAAGCACAACACAATACAAATCTTCCGCCAAAAATATTTTTTTTTAGCAATAGTTATTTTGCAGGACTTAATTTAGTCAGTCAGAACCTCTCCACATTTGAAACTCCCGATCTTTCGACCCGCGCAGATGAGAAGTACGCCCCGCCCCTCAATTTTGGATTTGCTCTTGGATTGACTTGGCTGCGGAGTTCAACCAGTTCAACGATGTACGCAGAGTCTCGACATCCGTTGCGGTTTGTCGAAGATACGCCGCGGATCAGGGGGAACGGTGGTAAGGTGCCGCCGATGTACGCTGAAAGCTAGAGCCGTTTTGCTTTCGTTGTTTTTGTTTAGTCGGAAAAAATCTAACAACGACGCACGTTCAACATGGCGCCGGTATTGTTTTGGTTTGACCGTTGACGGGACGCGAGAAGCTCCGTGGTTTGCGAGCACATGTAGCGAAGACGTGAGCGGAGAAGTGCCCCTCTGATGTTCCCAAAAGACGGAAAGTATCATTCGTAATCGTCGTGTGTGCTTTGAAAGCGAAGGGAGTCACAGGGTCCACGAGTGCGCAACCACAAGCCAAGGTTTACGACAGCGCTGCGTTGACTTCGGCGATCTCGTTCTGTTATGTGCAACACGGCCATACGACAAAGAGCCAAAACGTTCGTGGTGTGTGGTGCGGGCTTGAAGTAGAAACCCCCAAACACAGAGCGCAAATTGGTTCTTGTGGGGTTAAGGTTCAACGGGTTCAGTCCCGTCTTCGTCAGCTGATCCGGTCCAGCTGGTTCGCGAGGACGCAGCGAGCGTCTTTAAAAGTTAATCTTCCTTCGTTCCGTTTCAAAATATGGAAGATTCCCGACGCATACCGTGAGTAGAAAGCTGCGGGCGTTTTCAACAAAATTACGTCGTTTTAATTGAACAATGGACTCCGGATTGTTCTTGCTGGACTTCGTGTTGCTGGACTGCGTTTGCACAGCGACGCAGATCGCTCGAGTGGATGGTTCGGTCCTCCAAACGACCGGTAATACAAAATTTCAGGGAAACATAAGTCGCTGTTTTATACTTTCAAGTTTTGTATCTATTAACCAACACGCTCGTTTTGAATTATAACACCACCGATATTTTCCTGTAAATTTCGTGCGAGTTTGTTGCGCTCATCATGAGGTGTGAATAAATTTGGGAAAGATTTCCTACCTGCCCACAGATGCATGAACTGAGACCATTTTCTACGTAGTGAACATAGTGCTTTTTCTTTATTTTAGGAAGAGGCGTTGGTGCATTTATTAAGGTAAATCACTTGAGAGTTCAGAACCTGGGGAGGCCAAGCAAGCGTTCTCGACTTTGTCTTTTCTCTCTGGCACTGCCCCTGGTTTCAAGTTGCAGTTTCAGTAGACATTCCTACTAGCAGGTACAAACTGCTCTAAAGCAGGTAAAAACAGGGGAGGTCAGAACGGTGCGGACTCAACGTGTTTCGCGCTTTTCGCAAGGTGACTGGAGAAGTGCTTTTGCGAGGTATGCGGAATATGCAAACGATTTTGTAATGCCCGTCGTTTGCGTCTCTCCAGCGAAACGAATAAGATAATCTACAAAGGCCCAATCACAAGCCAAGATTTACGATAACAGTACAGATTCAATTCAAACAACTTTACATAAGATGGTTCGGAAGCCGAGAAAGAAAAAAGATATCTCGGCTAACGCAGAATTCGGACTTCCGAAGGCTTCTGCGGACAGCTGTTACGTAATAACCTGGCTGTGCCAGGTTTTTAACGTAACAGTTGTGTCTCAGTCGCGGACGCTCGGTGCACCCGGTGCGAATCTCAAAGGCCTCCGGAGCGAAATGACGAGAACATACCTGGACACGTTTGTCGCTACGCGAACGCCCGATTGCCTCCAGCCAATTAGCATTCAGATTGTCATCTTTCGGGGCGACATGGCTGCTGGAAGACTCGCTATCGCGATCACTCATCTGGCATCCCTTTTCAGAGCAACAGCGCCACTCTACAGAAGCTGACATCCCCAAAAAGTCGGCAATTGCACGCGCAAGCAAAAAGAAAAAGCACGTTAAGAAAGCAAAGAGGAAAACGAAAGTAACAAACCGCGCAATGAAAGCCAAAACCCCGCGTCGCTTCCTATCACTAACACCTGCGACAGCTGCTAAATACGCTCTACTTCAATTCAGGAAGTCTCACTCAAGCACCTGGGTAAACACGAAACATTGATCACTTCGGCGAAACGACTAGTCGAGGTAGGCGAGACAGGTGAAAGCAGACTTCCGCAGCCCTGAAAGAATGGCGAAGCTTTTGTTTGTTATGTATGAATCCAAACGGAAGTGCCCGTCTCGTAAACCCTTTGTAAAGAATAATAACTCTAATGACATGGGTTATTCTTTAAACGTAGTAAATACGCCGCTCAAAATGAAATTACAACATATCACAAAGGTTTAACAACCAAGATCTAAGCTGTCAATCAATCGCCAATGAGAAGAGTTGCTATCGGAAGTCCCTCCGTCACGTATAGCAGCCAGTCCGTGACGTATAGCAGCCACTCCGTGACGTATAATACCAATTTTGTGGCGCGCGATTTAAAACGGACGAAATAGCCGCAAACTAAAATCAGTCTCGCGCAATATATATTGATGTAAAAATGTTTTTTTCGCGGAAAATTTGTTTTCAGACATACTTGTTCCAGTTCGGCTGTTTAAGAAAAAAACCTTTTTTCTTTGCAGTTACCCTTTAAGTGGCACTGATATTAAAACAAAAAACAAAACATTAAAACGTCTCAGTGTCTCTGAGCCAACGCACTGACCTATGAATCCATAGTTGTCTGGATTTAAATATTGACCGAGGTGCCCGTAATCTGACGGAGGCCAATCTGAGATTTAGGTTGCGCGTCAAAAGATCTCCAGTTAATCCAAATAAACCCGTAATTTATTTTTTTATCGGGGCGTGTTAGGTGATCTTTGTTGGTTTGGTTGTAAAACCCTAAGATCTGAATATTTGCTTTGCTTTACCTTAAATCGGAGAACAGCCAACGCTACGGGTTGAGGAAGCCACTGAAGCAGTGCCAAGAGCGCGAGGTTATGCAGTTTGTTCTCGTTCTGTGCCTGTGCGGTCGGGCTAAACTAAAGCCACTAAATAAGCTACGCTTCATACACATCTTGGTGCTTAAAGTGATGGTTGTCATTTATTTGAAGCTTTATTTGAAGTCACAGGAAACGCTTTTCCGTCCTCCACAAACGTTTAAACAGTGCGCGACAAAGCAAAGCAATATTACGTGAGCTTCCTAACACCGAAACTAATGCTGAGGAAGTCGCACTTTTGAATCATGACGATCGGCAGTTGCGTTGGATTTGTACTAACCATTATGATGGCGGCGCCCACAATATCGAGGAAAAGAGTGCCAATACTCTAAGCGTAGCGTATTTGGTTTAGCTCACTATAGGGTGCATTCACTGGCGGCCATGTCTCTGTGCGCTAATGCTGAGCACGTGCTGACGGCGAGCTTCCACAGCTATTTTGCAACGTGCACCCTGCGCCATCAAGATTGCCGGTCTTGGCAGTCTATTAATGCGAGCTCGTTCTGAGCATGCGCTCTAAACAGTGACCTCAAATATGGCGGCCAGACCCAGTAAATACCCCCTATAGACCTTTCCAAAAAGAGCGTGTGGCCGGTGCCATCTTGACTGTTCGTGCGTATGGCGCGTGCTTTCCTCGCTTTCCGAAGCGACGAACACGCACGTGCGGAGCTGTGAAGACCGCACGCGGGACTGTGATTTTGTAAACATTAAAAAAGTCTATACTCTATTTCACCTTATGATGTACCGCAGGAAAGGCTACAAGCACGAGCTCCATTGCTCTGGGGCAGATCTCGGCGGCATAAGCTCTCGTGCTCTGCCAACGCAGCTCGCGCTTCTAGCCTTCGCTGCGGCACAACAAAAGGTGATCCCAATAAATGCCGCCGTTGTAGTCGTCTCGCGGTGCTGTTGCTCGCCTATTCGCCGTCGGCGTGCCTCAGCGTCGTCGTCTTTGCTAGCGGCGCATCGGCGAAAGCAGCCTTTGATCCCAATAAATGCCGCCGTTGTAGTCGTCTCGCGGTGCTGTTGCTCGCCTATTCGCCGTCGGCGTGTCTCAGCTTCGTCGTCTTTGCTTGCGGCGCGGCGGCGGAGGCGGTTGATCTGACATACCGCGTTCGGCTTTGGCTAGCAGACGGCGTTCGTAAAATGGCGTCAGCTGTTGCTGGCTTCACGCGGCGGTAGCGTGCGTGCTTCCATTCATTCGGCGTTCGTTGGCATGGTGACGGCGAGGAACGCAGACGAACTTCATGTTGCGGAAGAACGCTGCGGCGCAGCGATACCAGGTGCGTTCTAAGGCCCTTCCCGCATGCTTTTCAATGGGCGGAAGGCGAACAAAAAGAGTTCCAAATAAGGACTTAACGCAGAATGCTGCATTTCTCCAGCGCCTCATAATTTGACGAGCCTTGCACGAAAAGCATGTTTTTTTGGCCATCCCGCGTCCTGTTTTTTTTATCCGTAACATGGGTCTAAAGTATCAAACTGCCAAACGGAGTATTAGCGGCGAGATGTTTTGGTGGCGCCCTCCTATGGTTCCCCCTTGTGATGTCATTACCTTGCGAACAACAAGTTTGATGGTGTTTGTAAATAGCATGGTGGAAGCTTGAAATCATTGCGCTCTCAAAGGAACACTACCATCACCGTCAAAATTAAAGTTTTTTCATTCCTCTTATTTCCGTCCATGATAAATCCTTTTCTGACGTCATAGTCAGCGTTCGGCCAATCGTGGAAGGCCGACCACAGTGACGCTTTCGGTCGCGCACGTCGCTAATAGGCTAAACCAAGTCCGGTGGGGGATCGTTGGCCGAGTATGTTGTGGCACCGCAGATCGGAGCACATGGAGAATCGCGCGAGCGCAAGCTCCGTTCAAAGCACGGAGCTCACGCTGCAGAACCTGTAGGGATTAAAGCCCCTCGATGTGTTTGCGTTGGTCTTTCAAGTAACGTCAAATGTGCCAGTGCACAAGGCCCGTGTCTCGAGCGGCCCTTGGAGGCAAATGGCAGCGGAGCACTAAAATGACTGGCCTACTGGCCCTTGGAAGCGAATGACGGTGGAGCACCCGCTCGAGGCGCGTGTCTTGCGCGTCTCCACAACAATGGTTGGCGATACTTGTAAAATACGCCTTTATCTCGGGGCTTTAGCAGAGACCCTGGGTTCTGTCGCCCATCTGCACCCTATCGTCGTGCGATCGTGTATCACATATACTGCGTGATTCACGTTAACGACCCCGAGCTAACAGTTTTACTGCACTGGCTAAATCTTTAATCTGCAACGGGTAACAGTGTTGCCCTACGAAACTCCTGCTCTTTTAAAAAAACTAACGACTCATTTTGCATACGCAATTACATTGCATTTTTAATGTTAACGAATGCGCGCCGTTGGAGGCTCGCGCCTCGTTTGTGTTTAAATCGGCTTTGAAACGGCAAAATATTGCGTCGCGGAATAGCTTTTTATCGCAGTATGCGTGACGGCTAGATTTCGCGGCGATATTATCGCGTTTCTCTTTTAGTGAAGTTCACGTCAGCTGATGCCGCACGACGGTTATATAGACATCGCGTTTCGGAGTGTGAGGAGCCGCCCTCGGGTACAAAGGGCACATCGGGCCTGCTATGGCTAGGCACTGGCGGCACCTCCGATTCTGACACGATACCCGCTGTTTCTTCCCTTGCAGCTGAAAAGACGGACAAGGGAAAGCGGCAGCAAACTCCGTTTTTTCTTTGGACCTAATCGTGTCAGTTCAGCTATCGTCGCAGGTGGCGTGCTGCGCGGCGAAGTTAAGAAGCGACGCCGGGTTGTGGTGCGAGAGTTCAACTTCAAAAATTGTTTTCTCGCTTTAAACAAAAATCAATTGATCAAACTTTCAGAATCAAAGGACAATCGATTGTTCTTTCGAACCCACCATACTTTATATTTTACGTGGACCACCTCAGGTGAAATAAACGGCTGTTTATGCGCGCACTTTTTTGCAACTTCAGACGTTTCGTTTTACTGCAAAATGTTTAATTGAGCGGTTTTAAATTTTTTTTATAGATCATATACCTACAGCGCAGCCGGTAAAAAGTTATTTTGAGTCCCGGGAGCAATTAAATATTTCTTTGATAAAATAACAAAAATAATTGAAATTTCAAGGAACTTTTTTTTAATATTTAAATTGAACAGAACTGCACAAGCCCAAGAAGATTGTGAGTCGAAAGCCATGCAAATTTAAGAAAAAAGATAGTGTTGGATGTTTCATAAAAAGCTGATTTTCATCAGTTATTGAGTGATGCCTAGTTTCATGCTGTTTTTCAAAATTAAAACCGCGCTCACGTCAGGAAAACATTTTTTTCGTCAAAAATATGTTCGGGCATGACTACAGACATTGCAACAAAAGGCCATGATTTTTTTTTTTTGGAATTGGAGGTGGTCGAGCGCATCGTCTGGGACGTTTGACATGGAATGACCCTACCATCATCAATGTAAACAACCACTGTTATTTTGGGGGTGGTCAGTTATTTTTTAAAATTAAACTGCGAAACCACACAAAAAAGAGCGAAATTTACATTTTGGCACATTTCAACATTTGGAAATGCAGATTCCATCACTTTGTGTAGAGAAAAAGCCGAAAGGGACAACGACGAAACAAGTGGAATGAAACAAGGTGCTTTTTTCTGTTCTTAACTTGGTCGGGCCTTTTCTCTTTTGACGTTTTCGCACACATCGATTTGAACCAACTGGCAAAATTATCTGCTCTGCGGGCGTCTAATTCTTTGAAAAGCAGTTTTGTTTATTTCGGGGGTCGAGCTAACTGTTACAAGCCCGTATATAGTTTTATCAAATATGAGTTAAAAACGGTGCTGGTACAACCACCAGCACCAGACCCCACCGACAAGCCTCTTCGAGTTCAAATCAAACCACCCAGGGCTATAGACCCTTTTCGAAACCGCTTTTGGCAACAATGAGCAGCTGCCTTGAGGGCCCTCGAAAGTGCGGCTGGCCGCTATGATCGGGCAAGTCGCTGCCATTATACGAGGTGTGATTAGAAAGTTCCGGGACTGATTTTGTAGCGTAAAAAGATAGGGCAGCACAGTGATGCGCGCTCAGCAGTCGAAGGAAGGGACCTTCGTGTCTCGTTATACCAAAGGGCGCTGCTCTGTGAACATTTGGAGCTGCGCTTCACGAGTTTTCGTGACCGCGTGCTTGGGCACAATGGCGATTTTACCATAGACTCCAAACCAGAGTGAGAGCGAACACCAATTTTGCGTCAAACTCGACAAATATAAAACAGAGACCTTCAATATAATTCAGCAGGCTTGTGTAAAAAAGCAGTGAATTTCGCGAAGTTTTTAAGTGGCACTCGCGCTTCAGGAACGGTAGAATATCGCTGGAAAACGAAGAGCGATACGGCGACTTTATCTGACCTCTCCTAGACTTCGGTGGCGTTCCGCCATTTTTGAGGCGCGAGTGCCACTCAAAACACCTCGCACACCTCACTTTTGTAGCGTTAGCTACACTGGCCGAGGTTGAGCAGTTTCGCGTGGCTCTCATAATGAGCCGTACTCCGTGCTGCGCAAGCGCGAGGAGCAGTGACGTCACACGGCGCACAGCTGGCGGGGCAGAGCCGCCGTCGCCGCGGGCACCACTGCCTGCGTGCGCGCCTCGCCAATCTGCGCAAGCGCGAGGAACAGTGACGTCACACGGCGCACAGCTGGCGTGCCGGAGCCGCCACCGCCACGGGCTCTACCGCCACCGCGAGCGCGTCGCCGGTCTTCAGACTTTAGAGGTGTGACGTCATAGCCGCGGCAGACGCACTGGCACCGCCGCGTGTCCAGCCGCGTGCCTCCGTTGCGCAGTAGCCAAGTCTGACGCTGCACCGGAGCTGCTTGATAGCGCCTCTCATTTTGTGCGCATAAGCTCACGCTACGTATATCCTGGCATAGCCGAGCCACCGGAATTTCTTTTACATAAGCCTTTTTAATCATTTTAGATGTATCTGTTTTATGTTTGCTGAGCTTGATGTAAAATTGATGTTCGTTCTCGCCTTGGTTTGGAGTGTATACGGAAAGATCGCCATCATGCTCGTGCATGTGGTCAAACAAACGAGTGTAGCTCAGCTCCAAATGTTCACAGAGCGACGCGCTTCGGTATTATGAGACACGAAGCTTCTTTCCTTTGATTGGTCGCGCGCATCACTGTACAGCCCTCACTTTCTACGCTTTTTTATCGGGATTTTTTACCGGAATTGTTTTATCACCCCTCGTATGATATGTGCCTGCAATCGCGAGCACTGCCGCCGCTGGTCCCGATTTTGCAAATCGTGGACTATGAGCTTGGTTTGCAATCTAAATTGGTACACTACGGATAAAAGAGGTGACAACTACGTCGCCCGGAAGACGAGTGACCGAAACCGAAGATGCAGTTCAAGTTTGTGACTGAAAGTTACGTGGAGGCACCTTCGCACAAAACGGCGACTTTTTTAATACGAAAGCATTAACTGTCCCATGGAGCGAGCTGATATCATCAGTTTGAAGCTCGAGAACGACACCTAGTTTCCGCGATTTCGCCTTCGGTTCCATTGGCGGGCCCGCGTCGATGGGGCTCCCATTGGCCGCTGCGCTCGTCAGTTTCCACGACCGCTCACCCCATGGCGCTGCGTGTCCATCAGCGCGCCGTTAAAGGGGCGGTGCAACGATTGTATGATTAAAATAATTTGCGTCTTTTCATTTTTACGTTGTTTATCGTGTCCCGGAGGATAAAGAAAACACCTCCTTCATTAAAAATGTCGCGATTCCGCTGCATAATCGCAAAGCAAAAGTCGAGCTTTTCCCCCACCTGCAGCCCCAAGTGGCAGCCGAAGGAACTACGGCGAAAAGATTACGTGGCCTCGCTCGGCTCTAAGCTGCAGCATAACGCCCGCTAATGTCAGCAGACAGAGGGAGAGGCAGCGTCCTCCGAGATAGCACACGGGAACCTACACGGCACTCCGAATGACATCACTGGGAGTGCGACCAGGTGTGACCCTGAAGACTGGGAGTGAGTTGAGGGGTGCCCGAAATGCCAATATTTATCTTTTTTTTACGGAACAACTAGGACACGCAGGCGAAATCGGTTTTCTGTTCTTTACTTCAGAAGTGTCAGAGGGCAACTTCCACAAATCTTTGACCGAAGTCCGGAAATCGTTACCCCCCCCCCTTCCCCTTTAACACGTCGCGTCCAAGGTCACAAGGGCCGGTTTGCTCACCTTGCAGCCGCGGCTGCGGCTGCGGCCAGGAGGAATTTTTATGTCACGTGACTAGTTCCATGGGAACAAGGAAGTACCTAGCGTCCCTGCCTAATGGCGGAGAAATCCGTATCGCTTCAAACACAAAAGCCTAATTTCGCCCGCAGAAACTGACTGCAGGGACTTTCAACTGGAGTCCAATTGACCGCCCCTTTACACTGTAGGAGCGGCTGGTGAAGTTACGGTTACGGCCAGGGAGGGTAAATATGAGCCAAAATAAAGAAAAAAACCACGCGAGATCTAAGCGGTGGCAGTATACTTATATACGTACACCAGCGTTGGCGGCTCGCGCCTTCTACTGTGGTCGAGAGTTTAGAGCGCCGGAACTTTTCGTCGCGGCGTGAAAGTTCCGGAAGTATTTGGTTCCGGGTTCAAATCGCGCCGGAAACTCTTTTTTTCTTTTGTATTTGACTGCGCTCCCACTAAGACTGTAGACAAGGCCCTTCTGACTCACCAGATCGTTGTTCATGACCTTGGAAGAGCTGATACATGTCTCTGGCTTTCTTTACCAACTTCCGCCACGCCTCCTGCATCTGCCGTACACTCCGCGGAAAGTTGAAAATATCTTCCAATGCCCGTGTCTTCGTTCGCCAGGTGACTGTGCTGCCGAATTTCTCTAGAATTTGTTGTTTCTGTTGTCCAACTGTCCTAATTAATTCCATTTGTTCATCCAAAGCCATTTGAGGTGTTTGCGTCAGAGAGATGGGTTGCGATGTCGACGCCTGATTAATTTTTGCATTCGGTTGTGATAGTCTGCTATTCTAACTAAAATTCAACAAGTAATGTGTTAATATTAAAAAAAAAAAGATTGCCACAGCAAAATTTAAGAAGTAAAAATATACCTTTTATCACATTCCATGCAAGTAAAATTATGATATTTTTTATTTCGGTTTTTCTACTTTCTCAGACGTTTGACTTGCTGCCCCTCCTGTAGGATTTCGCTCAATCAATGCATCCACAGCTGCTAGTATTTTTTTTTGTCTTTTTGCTTTTTTGTGGAAGTTTTTTTTTTAATTGTCACAACTGCAGTTTTTATTAGCACTAAATAGGCGTCTTCTGTTATTGAAAGGAGTCGTAGCATTACGAAAATTAAAAAGCGCGAAGGACAAGGACAAGAGGGAGACTATACACAGGACAAGCGCGTAGCAAGAGCGTTGTATATTTAAAAACAGATAAAATTGTAGTTGCTGGGGAAAGGATGCTTGTTTCGGCTCCGTTTGTGTGAAAACCATATCGATGCTGTTACCTTGGTTTACTTTTAATGAACAGTATGAAACGATTGTATTAGCGCGTTAACTTGCCTTGATTTTTTTTCTTCCCGGTGTTTCGATTGAACAGGTGCGACTAACAGTAAAAACCGCCTAAGGCGCAGTAGTGCAAGTGGATGATTCGTAAAAAGGATCACAGTTAAAAAGTGAGACTTGCGCAAAATAAAAAAACACAAAAAAAAACAGAAGAAGTTTTTACCGCGATTCGAACCCAGAACTTTCACGCCGCGACGACGAGTACCGGGGCTATAACCTCTCGACCACAGCAAAACGTTTTTTTTTAAATCAAAAATGTTTATTCACATGGGCATATACACGAGAACACTATATACAATAGACCTATTGCAGTATTACCCAAGCATCAAGGAGAATGCAGGGATTGGTGTTCCACGCGCCGCACGTGCTGACCTCAGCAGTAGTAACTTTTCTAAAGCAAATACCTAAAACAAATGGCATCTTGTACGCGCGTTCTTCAGCGCTTTATTTTGGTTATTTACTTCGAATTTTTTATACGGGGAAGGCGTGCGCGGGCGGCGCGTGGAACACCAATCCCTGCATTCTCCTTGATGCTTGGGTAATACAGCAAATGGTCTATTTACATTATGTACAAAGCGTCAAAGTAACAAAAGAATTGAACGGTTATCAACTTATACAAGGAGAGAGTTACTGGAAATATTAGAAAGCTCGGAAATAATTGGAAAACAAGGGATGTACAGCACTACAGTTTTCCTCTACAGGGAGTTGGCAAAGAGGGCCCTAAGGTGATAAAATTCTGGTCTTGTGACACAGACTCATTTGACGTCAGGTGAACGACTGATGCCTTCTATGGCTTGTTTCCATTCTTCATTATCTTCGCAGCATGCAAGCATGGTCTGACAAACAAATGTGGCAATATTCTTAAAGTTCACCCAAGACGGTTTGGCAACCCCTCCGTCCGTATCTACTTTCCGTGTGTTCCACTGGCTATATAAACCTAGCACAACTAATGTGTCGAGAACCGTATCTAACTGGTCTCCGAAATGTAGGTAACGGAAATTACTTTCTTCGACTTCAAAGTCTTTCTTCACTGCCCTCTTGAAAACGTCCCAGAAAAAGACTGCATTAACACAGAGCACAAATGCATGAGTGACTGTCTCACTTGTTTTGCAGAGCCTGCAGTTTGTGCTCCAAATTACGTCAAATCCCCGTGACTCTCGCCACTCTTTTACAGGTATTGTCCGCGAGTGAAAGCGAAAAAAGAACGACTTGCACTTCGGTGGAATGGGCAAGCGTTTGACTCTTTTTAAAACATCAGTTTTGCAGTTAGGGGGAGCAGCAAATACACCCAATCGGTACAGTGGATCTGGAAACAAAGAAGTAGCATTTAAGTAACTTCTTCTTGGAACATGTCTCTAAGAAGTCACTGGTAAACCGTGCTCTCAGGAAATCAGTGGTGTCTGCTACCTGTTTGTAGAAGCCGCGTAAAGTGATCGTTTGGCTCGATGACTCTGTATTTACTGTTGTCCCTGTGTACTTTGATAAGAAATATATTTTACACGTTTCTAGAAACGGGTGCTGTGTGGTTCGATAAAATTTCCATCTCGCCATTAGCTGCCTAACAAAGATATGGCCAAGACCTAGGCCGCCATCCTCCATTCGTCGGAAGAGGTTTGATCTCCGCATGGGCTCGTACGATGAATTTCAAATAAACATTGCAAAAATCCTGTTGAACCTGCTAACTGTAAGTCTAGAACAGTGCATAACCTGAAGAATGTATGTTAATTTTGACAAAAGAAATATATTGCAAATGGCAACTTTGCCAAACGTGGAAAGGTACACCTAAAAGCTACAGCTTGTTCGTTGCCCACTCGATGTCGACGAACTTGGCAGGTGTTGTACCCCACTCCCCGCACAACGAACCACTACTTTTATCCTTATTCACCAAAGCACCAGACACAGGGCAGTAGCCGTCGACCTGTGACATAGCTGTTACGATGCTTGGTTTGTTGGAGCAAATCAGGACCAAGTCGTCCGCATAAGCCACGAGTTTTACTTCGCACGCATGAAGGCGAAACCCTTGTGTGTTTTTGTCATTGATGATGTTTCTGCAGAGAGGCTCTAGGTAGATATTGAAGAGTAGCGGCGACAGTGGACAACCTTGGCGTATACGACCTTCGGACTCGAATAGAATTTGTCAGAGATCCGTTTAGAAGAAATTTTGTCGATATGTCCTTGTAACAAAGCTTTACGCCCTTTTCAATGATTTCGCCGAAATTTAGGTGATTTAAGAGCGCAAAAGGAAATAGTGGTCCACTCTGTCGAACGCTTTTGCGAGGTCAAGTTGTAATATAGCTGCAGATTCTTGTGTCCGTTGGCATGTCTCCAACATTGATGGTACGGTGTGGAGATTAGTTTGTATGTTTCTTCCTTTGATGGAACATGTCTGATGATCACTGACGACTCGACTTACTGTTTGAAGTCTTCCAGCCAGCACTCGAGCAAAAATCTTATAGTCACAGTTCAGGAGACTGATAGGCCGATAAGCTTCAACCCTTTGCAGCTTGATTGGGTCTTTGAATTTAGGAGAGAGAGAGAATAAACATCTTTATTATGAGAAAGCGATGGGGAGGAGTCCTTATTCCAAGACGCCTTGAGCTTTCCCTGCTTCCACAGCCCTCGACACGAGCATGAGCTGGTCATCGAGGTTGGAGCTGGTGAGTGCTCTCTCCCAAAGCTCGTATGAAGACTGGAAGGGGTTAGACGATTGGGTGGGGTTTTGGTCGTATCCTCCTACTATATGAAAGAGGGTCCCAGGGGCTCCGCAAAAGCGGCATAACGGGGAATAGAGGGTGGGGAAAAGGACATGGCATTTAGTGGGATGGGGAAGGTGTTAGTCTGTAGGGCACGGTGATGTCATTCCTGCTCTTTCGATAGTTGTTTATGTGGGGGTGGGTAGATACGTCGCTCCAACCTATAGTGCTGCGTGATCTCTTGATATGTCACCAATGGGACCGGCCGCTCCTGCTCGTCTCCCAGGGCCCGGCGGGATAACTCTCGGGCCAAGAAGTGGGCGGTTGCATTGCCTGGTACAGCGGAGTGGGCGGGTGTCCATATGATAGTGATGAGTCTATCCGGCGGGTGTTGGGAGATGATCCGTTCTGTTGTACGGTGAATTCTTCCTCTCGAGAAATTACGGCAAGCGTGCTGCGAGTCGGTAATGATGACTTCGGCTGTAGTTTGCGCGATGGCAAGAGCAATGGCCGCCTCTTCCGCTTGTAAGGGTTCGTATCTTGGTAGTGTGATGCTGCTGACATGGTGATTTTGTTGGACGACGACGGCTGTCATGGCTCTTATGCCAGGATAAGAGGCCGCGTTCGTGTATGCGGTGGTTGGTTCGTGGCCATATATCGTTTGTATATGGCTTGGGCTCTCGCCTCCTTCGTCCCGCATGATGCACGGGGTGCATGTTGCGGGGGAGCGGTGAGATGGAGAGGTGTCTCCGGACCTCGTGAGAGAGACTTGTGGTTTCAGAAGGAGGATGCTTGAATTTAGGAATAAGTATGGTATGTGCCTTCCGAAACGACGGTGGCAAGGTATCCTCGGCGTAAGATTCTTTGAAAACGTTGCAAAGAATTGGTGTTAGTCTTTCCTTCCATTTTTTGTAAAAGCTTGCAGGCAATCCATCAGGACCAGGAGCTTTATTGCTTTTCATTTCGGTGATGTTTTGCATAATCTCTTGTATTTCAAGGGGAGAATTTAGTTTTTCCTTTGTTTCATTTTCTAAGCTGGGTAATTTTGCTATTATTTCACGCAGCCGTGGATGGGGAGACTTAGTACTTGTTGCAAAAAGATCGGTGTAATGAGAGACGAATGCACGCTGAATATCGTTTTCATTTGTCAATTCTTGACCATTTAGTTTTATCACTGACACCGACTTTTTCCGAACATACTCTCGTTCAGCATGAATGTTTCTCTTCGTGGGCTGTTTACCTTCAATTAGTTGTAGGGTGCGAGTCCTTACCGCAGCTCCTTCATATCGCTTCTTGTCGTAATCTTCGATTTGTTTCTTAATGTTTTTGATTTCATTCTTATACATCCCTGGCTGCTGGCATTCAAGATTGTATAGGTATAAGAGGTCTCCATTTAAGCGCTTCTCTTCTTTTTTTCATAATACCTAATTATCGAAGACCTCTCAATCGCTAGTTTCCGTATCCTCAGTTTAAACAGATCCCAACTTTGACACCACCCGGTTTTGACTTGTTCAAGGTCATGTATGAGACCTTCTACTGCATTTTGAAAAGCATTATCACCTAACAATGTTTCATTCATTTTCCAACATTCCCATGACTGCGGCCTTTCCGTTCTTCGTTTTCGATCCGAACCTACGCTGACAATGACCAGACAATGATCTGAAAAATATGTAGGGATCACATTGTAGTTACTAAGTGCTCTACTAGCCGAACCAGGTACGTAGATTCGGTCCAAACGCGCATGTGATGAACCCTGAAAGTGTGTGTATTGGAGAACGTTCTGTGTTGTACAAACATCTATGAGGTCGCAATCCCTAACCAGAGCTCGGAGAACGTCTACACTTGGGTCCGTAATTTTCTTGTTCGGAATTCTGTCCCTGACATTCAAAACACAGCTAAAATCTCCGAGCACAATAACATCGAATCTCGTATCGGCATGTATCCTCACTTGATTAAATAAGTTTTCTCTTTGCGCTTGGTCATTGTAAGCGTAAACAACGACTATGCGGCAGGGGTTTCCTTGTATAAGGGCATTAGCAACTAGGAGCCTTCCCGCATCCGCACCTTCGATTAAACTGCACATTCGATAGTCAAAACCTTTTCGGAACAAGAGCGCACATCCAGCCGAATAATCAATTGCTGGGCAGTGGTAGATGTCGTATGAGCTTGCCCATAGGGTGTTTGCCGAGAACAGAACATTTCCTTCAGAAACTTTAGGCTCTTGGAGTGCTACTATGTCGATGTTGTGCGGTTCTAAAAACCGAAACAGCTGATATTGTTTTTTGCGCGAATTTATACCTCGAACGTTAAGAGAGCATATGGTGAAAGTACTCAACTGGGTGGTGCCAAGGTTGACTGTGGTCATTTACACGTTGGGTTCTGATCGGGTTAGGTTGATTTTTACCGCTCCTTAAACTTCGACTTTCCCCGCTGTTCTTGTAGGTCCACGCGCCCTCGTTCGTCTTCTCTAACGACGAGGACATCTTCAGAGCAGCAAGGTTCCTCAGTCAAAAGGGCTTCACTTGTGTCCACCTTCGCCTTCTTGCTCGTCCTCTCGTCTTTTCCCTCATTCGAAGTAGGCGACGTTGATTGGATGGACAACTTTCTTGCCTCCTTGGCTTTGTTGGTGGAAGTGTCATCCTTGGTTCTAGTTGGCGTTTCTTGCGTTAAGACATCCTCCAGACTAGGCTTGGGTGCTTCTTCATGTTGACCCGAGGGCCCTTCACCTGAACTGGAGGTATTTTCGTGGGATTCCTGAGACTCACCCGTTGGTTCCGAGTCTTTCGTGAACATCTCATCGACGTCCATGATGTGCTCGCTTACATCAGCCATCGGAGAGGCGTTACCTTGTAGCTTAGATGCATAGGTAACAATGCATTCCTCGGTAGAATGGCCAAACCGCCAGCACTGCGTGCAGCGTGGGGTCAAGCACTGCCTGCGGATGTGGCCAATCGCTTTGCAGCGCAGACAGAGCGGAGGTCGTCCGGGAATGACCACCAGAGTGTTCACTCCGTAGATGTTGAGCGTGTGTGGGACCTTGTCAACCGTGAGGTGGTCTTTGAGGGCGAGGGTCACTATTCGGGTCAGGGTGTCCGTTTCTTCGAGATCTGAAAATCTCCACTTCTCTCTTGTTATATCTTTAACCGTTCCAAACGGTTCCAACACCTTCTTGATTTCATTGTCTGGAAGCTGAGGTGGTAGCCACAGTAGCTTCATCTTGATTTCGTCCTTGGTTGGATCAATCACAAGGCACCTTTTCTGCTTGATCTCAAGTTCTTCGCATGCCTTGATTTTGCATTTTGCGGCTCCGTTGGCGAAGACGATCCTGTCCCGATACCTGCTCCTGATCTTAATTAATCTAAGTACTCTGCAGTTTGTTCTATTAGCCTTGTTTTATAACGCTGATACGAACAGAAAAGGTCACAGTCCTCTAGGGTGGATTTTGGATGGCCTAGCCATCTGCCTTCAACCCGGTGAGGCATGTCCATGCCTGTTCCGCTGGGCGACCTTCCGCCTGTTCTATCTCCTGCGCTTCTGACCAATGATGTTTTGGGGATCGGACCGCCTGTCTCACAAGACAGTGCCCAGCCCACTCCAATCAATCTGACGATCCCGATCAACGCTGGTCCCAGCATACCTTCAGCGCTGCCTCATGAAGAGCAATCAAGCGATATGCCGTACCAGGAGGTCACCTCAGGTAAACGGAAACGTTGCAGAGACATCGACACGAAGTCGAAGCCGACCACCGGTCTCGTCGTCTTGTTTACCCCAGCCGATCCGACAGTGAGCGTCGAATCCATCAACTCACTGCGCCTCTCGGACACCTTCCAAGAACTGGCGCCTTCCTGCATTATTGAGGTGCGCCCAAACAAGTGGAAAAACGTGATTGCCGTTGACACCCGAAACGGTCAGACCACGCAATTGCTCTTGAAGTTGACCATCCTTTGCGGTATAAAAGTACGGGCTTTTGAATCAAGGGGGAAGACCTCCAGTGTCGGTGTTATTCACGACGTTGATCCTGAACTTACTGACGCTGTGCTACTTGCGTCTATGCGCTCAGACGCGCCCATAAAAGAGGTGCGCCGTCTTGGCAAGTCGCGCACCGTTCGTATTGAATTTCAATCACCGACGCTGCCAGAACATGCCTATGTTGGATTGGTCCGACACCAAGTCACTCTGCATGTCAACAGCCCTCTGCAGTGCAAGAAATGTGGTCATTTTGGCCACGTGTCTGCGTCGTGCAAGCGAGAGGTACAGTGTCTCCGGTGCGCAAAGCCACACTCCACTGACAAATGCAACGCCCCCAGCCCGTGCTGCATTAACTGTAAGAAATCCCACGAAACAACGTCAATGCGTTGCTCCCAGTGGCAGAAACAGCGAAGTATCTGCCGCTATAGTTGCGAGATTAACATCCCCTTTGCTGAAGCTCGAGCTGAGGTCAACAAGAGTCACGGAAGCACGGCTAATGTATCTAAGCAAACTCTGCAAGCAGACCCAGTAGCGACTGGAGACGTTGCCTCCCCGGACAAGCCACGGCATCCGAGACGTTCCAGACGTCGCTCGGCAGACCACCGACAACCATCATCGCAAGATCCTGCTGAAGAGAAGGTGAGCTCCATGGAAACAGAGCTGCCTACCAACGATGTCAGTTCTGTGTCGGCCCCGGCTCTGGTATCAACTCCAGAACTAAACCTTCCACACACCTACGCCGAGGCACTACGCAGTGAACCTAGGCTGCCTACAGCTGCTACTGCCTCTGCTCAAATACCTCTAGCTCCTGAAGCATCACATTGCAGAACAGCTCCTGAAGGTCCACGCAGTACAACGTTGTCCACCTTGATTCGCCTTGCGATTTCCACAGCACGGGAATTTATTTCCATCATGACGTTCCCAGGGGCGCATACACTGCTGCAAATTCTCTCCTTCATTGAGCCACTTGTCGACAGCATTCTGAAATGAACCCAAGTTATATATTTCTTTTCCTAACAACAATTCAACATTTATCTTCATACACGTCCAGCGTGGCAACACAGGTGAAGAACAAAGCCAAGCCGATCATACCTACAGTTCTACAGTGGAACGCTCGTGGCCTTCGAACACGTCTCCCTGACCTCAAACAGCATCTCCTCCTGAATCCTGTGGACGTTCTTGCCATACAAGAGCCATTAACGCAACCTGGGGACTTTAGACTCTCACCATACGTGATTTACAGCAGTGCGCCGGCGCTAGCAAATGGACGAAGCCGAGCGCTACTGCTGGTGAAAGCTGGACTCTTACACAACCACGTCGATCTCTCTGCGTTTTCCTCACACAGCGCAGAATACGTGGCCGCCACGATTCGCGTTCGTGGGGTGGAGTTCACAGTGGTGTCTGTGTACGTGGCTCCGGGTTCCACAGCCGTCTGGGACGCAAGAATCTTGAGGGACATAGCCCGTCAATGTCCCGGCAGACTTTTATTTTGCGGGGACTTCAACGCACACAATACCACATGGGGTGATAATCGGACCACACCAAGGGGGTCAGCACTTGAGGACGTTACCACCTCCCTTGGCCTGGAGGCCCTCAACGACGGCTCTGAAACATTTGTCCGACAGGGTGTCCACGACAGTGTTCTAGATCTGACCTTCGCACCACGGGACATTGCAGCCTCTTGGACTGTAATGGCGGACACGTGGGGGAGCGATCATGTCCCAATCATGGTAGTATCACCTCATACGAGAACCAGGAAGTACAAGAAGTACGAAGTTACACACTGGGATCTCTTCCGCCAACATCTCAGCAAAGCCCTGGAACATGGACCAATGAACGATCTTGGCAAAGCTATCACGAACGCCCTCAGCCTATCAACGAGAACAGTCCATTTGCCAATCCAAAGGCCTGCACCGGATTTGGAATACCTCAACTTGCGCGCAGCTCGCAGGAGAGCCCAGCGGAAAGCTCGCCGAACGAACATTGCAGCTGACTGGCAGCACCACCGGAAGATTGACGCGAAATTTCGCCGACATACGACACGACTTCAACGTAAGCAATGGAACCAGCTATGCGCCTCTTTCGGATCCCCAGGAGGCCTCACTAAAGCGTGGAAAATAGCCAGAGCACTCTCTGCGGAAAAACTGCCGACACACCCTACTGCTGGACTCGCCATTTCTCTACAGCTAACACTAGAGGCGACTGCAGAGCTCCTTGCCGACGAATTTTCTAGAAATATCGCGTCACCTGCTGGGTATCGTCCTTTCACCATCTCACCTCCGGATGGCCCTCCTCCTATTTATTTTGACACGGATTTTACAGTTGACGAGCTGAAGACAGCCCTTGCGCAATGCAAGCGCCGCAGTGCTCCAGGACCAGACGGTGTCACGTATCAAGCCCTACGCAACATCGACGAGTGTCATTACCCTAATCTTCTCGAGGCGCTCAATCACGTGTGGCAAACTTCAGAGATTCCCGATGCCTGGAAGCTCTCGCACGTGATACCAATACCCAAGTCTGGCAAACCGCTCACGTCACCCGAGTCGTATAGACCAATTTCACCGACCGGCTGCGTTGGAAAGCTTCTCGAAAGGCTAGTCCTCAGGCGCCTAACTTGGCATCTAGACGCAACAGAGGCTCTACCTGGTCAACTTTCTGGATTCAGAAGACACCGCTGCACAGCGGATGCTATCTGCGATATTGTATCTGCGCTGGAAGAGGCACGCGCCACCCGCCAAGTGATGTACTGCGTGTTTTTGGACATACGCAAAGCATTTGATGCTTTACCCCATGACACAATTCTTCACCAACTCAGCGATTTTGAAATATCAGGCCGGGCTTATAACTACATCCGCGCCTTCCTTCAAGACCGATCATTTGTCGTCAAGATCCCCAACGCCACGAGTACCCCAAGACATGTCACACAGGGAGTACCGCAAGGGAGTGTGATTAGCCCGTTTCTCTTTAACTTGGCGATGGCATCCCTTCCTGGAGTCATACCACAAACAGACAACCCTCTGGATCCGCGCGTCAATATTGCAATATATGCAGACGATGTGGCAATATGGGCGGTAGGAACCACAGATAAGGCAAAACTCACCGGCCAAACTTTGCAGGTAGCGCTGGACAAAACGGTGGCAGAAATTTCGCGTCTTGGGCTGACCCTATCCGCACAAAAATCAACCCTGCTTTTCAGCCACCCTACCTATGCAAGACAGACTCATGATATCCTTATTGACGGCACTGAGGTGACAAGAGAAAAAACGCACCTCTACCTTGGGCATCTTATTGATGAGACGGGGAGTTGGCGACCAGCAGTAAAACGACTTCTCATGCAGTGCCGACAACTACTAGGCCTGCTGAGAAAATTCTGTGCCCACAGTCAGCAGGGCCTTCCTCCCAACGGGTTGCTCACCCTCTACAAAGGCCTTATAAAGTCGAAGTTTCTTTATTCGCTACCTCTTGCAAACATCCGCGGTCCACAAAGAGACCAGCTTGAAAGGTTTCACAGAGTTGCATTACGCCTCTGTTTGGGATTACCCTCCAACTCCCCAAATATACCTACTCTCGTAGAGGCAAGAGAACAACCGCTATTCCTCAAGGGAGAGGAGAGCAGCAAAAGGCACCTAATTCGCATTCATGTAGCGCTATCTACTGATTATCTTCTGATGAATCTCTACTCGAGGTCCTCGTCACACTTCGGCCAAATCGCTGCAGAGTTCACGAATGAGATCGGTGACCCTGGACCTCGGTTTCCCATCCGCCCACCCCACTCGACACAACCACCTCTCAACGTGCAGAGATCACTCCCCGATGTCCGGGCGAGAAAAGACCTTCATCCAGTTGTCGCACGCACTGCTGTGGCAGTAGCACTTGAGGAGAAGTACGCCAGCAGCCTTGAAATATATACAGATGGTTCCGTACATAAAAGCGCAGGTACGGCAACCGCCGCTTACGTGATTCCATCCATTGGAAAAGAACAGGCCGTCCGTATAAACATTGAAACATCGTCCACGACTGCGGAAATGGTCGCTATACTCTTGGCCCTGGAATACCTTAGGACCACCGAGTGGATGACTGCTGCGGTAATATTAACGGACTCCCGCACGGCCCTGCGTAATTTAGCTAATGCCGGCGAGGGATCGCTGCTCGCTCAAGAAACAGCCCATCTTGCAACGACACTACAAGAACGCGGGTGGACATTAGCATTTCAGTGGGTCCCGGCGCACTCAGGAATTGTGGGTAATGAGCGCGCCGACACCCTAGCCAAGAACGCACACGCTCTGCCCTCACCTACTTACCACCTCCGACCCTTTCACGAAGCGAGACTTCTTATTGCCAGAAATATCAGGAGTCGGCACCCTGGCCCATCTACAGCGCGAGGCACACCCCCCATCCCAGTCCCTGATTCCAGACTGACAAGGGCAGACGCATCGCTACTCCATCCACTCCGGACAGGGAGTGCGTTTACCAGGCTAGCACTTCATCGCTACGGCCGAGCCGGCAGAGTTGACAGCCCGGAGTGCACAGTGTGTGGGGACCCCGAGGACATCACCCATATACTCCTCATCTGCCCAGAATACGACGCAGCAAGGAAAGTGCTCTTCGCCACTGTCCTAAAAGCAGGAGGACAAACGGCTACAACCACGTGTCTCCTTTTCCCCACTGGTAGCCGGCGGCGAGCATGGAGCATTTTCCGTGCCGTGCTAGAGTTCCTCCACCAGACAGAACTTGCCGAGCGCCTGTGACCCCTGCATGTCCTCTCCTCACACTCCTATCGTGCCGGTCACCCACTCCCCACACCCTTTCCCCTCCCCCTCTCCCCTCCCAACCTGTAAATCCGCCTGGAACTTTGAACTTGTGAATCCTCTTTAACACCCTATCCCACTTTTAATCCCTCATCCCTTTGTCCATGCGAGTCTTTTCCCCTATTAGGGCGAATAATAGTACGCATGGGCATTTACCCCTTTTCCCGTATCTCAACACTCCCCCCCCCTGGCGAAGACAGCCATCCAGACATGGCTCATTTGATATGGCCTAATGCTATTAGTTCAGTTCGCTCAATCATCGAAAAAGAACCTCCTTGAAGTCTGTTGCCTTGTAGGGCCTTCCGGACATGTCCGCATGCAGAAAGAGGGAGTTTGTAACTAGCATACCTGTCGGTAGACGTGGAAGAATGATACGATAATCCTTGGACTGCTTGGAGCATTCCACCGCCTGTTCATTTACCCGGTCAACAAGGACCGTCATGCTGCTCTCCTCGGAGCTCATCTTGCGTCTTCCTAAATCGCTGCCTTCTTTGCAGCGGGTCCCAGGGCCACAAGGGCCCCAGTAAGTGACTTGAAATCGGAAGGTGAAAAATTCGGGCGTTCAATGGCGAGCACTTCTCCTTCCTCCCCGACCGCAGCAAAAGGTACGAGCTGTCGGCGCTGGTGTAGGACTGTAGGTATATAAATATACTGCCACCACTTTTATCTCGCGTGATTTTTTCTTTATTTTGGCTCATATCTACCCTCCTGGCCGTAACTTTACCTGCCGCTCCTACAGTATAAAAGGGCGGTCAATTAAACTCCAGTTGAAAGTCCCCGCAGTCAGTTTCTGCGGCCGAAATTAGGCTTCTGCTTGAAGCGATGCGGATTTCTCCGACATTAGGCAGAAACGCTAGGTACTTCCTTGTCCCCATGGAGGTGGTCACGTGACGTAAAAATCCCTCCTGGCCGCAGCCGCAGCCGCGGCCGCAAGATGAGCAAACCGGCCCTGGGGAGCACACGCGCTGATCGGCAACGAAAAGTACGCAGCAGACGAAAGAGGGAGCGGACGAGCGACGTGCATGCTTTCGCATTCACAACTCATCAGAAGTGCTGAGGTGTACGTCGAGCTTTTTTTTCTCGCGGCTTCGTTCTTACATCGGTGATTAAGTATAGGTTGTCGCACTTTCGTTGGCGACGCTGTCTACATCGCCGGTGGAGTCACTTTCGCGTCTTCGTTGGCTATGCCGTTTACATCGACGATTGAGTTGTTTATCACGCCAGCGCTGCCGACGTTTGCACGATCGCGTCACATATCGCGTCTTCGGCAGCGGCATTATAAACAACGTTTGCTTCGGCGGCAGTTACAGTCTTCGACACAACGTTCTCTCCTCTGAGGCCTTTTAGCAAAGCTGTAAGCAAATACCGTTCCCTTTATTTTCGCGGCGTCGATATTTCGCAAATTTTACGAGGTGTGGGTTTCGGGAATATTTGGCGGGCACAGTATTTCGGTGTTTTGATTGGTACGCTTAGTATTCCTTACCATAGGGTAATCGATTTGCGTGATTTATTTTTCGTACTATTTTTTAAGTCCCGAAAGTCGTGAAAAATAGGTCCTCGCAAAAATTAAGTCGTTTACAGTGTACTGGAACAACTTGTTGCATCAAGAAGTGGTGGCTACCAGCAACGTTCGAAAGGCATCTTGGCCGAACTGCTTCAGCCTATAGCCTTGCATATTTTGTGTTATGTTTCCCCTATGACGTTTTATAACGATTTTTCGGTTGATTCGAACAACAGATCAATCGAGAAGAAAACCATGAGAAACCTGGAAGACGACAGTTCCCGAATTTCACAGTAGCTCATACGCCACGTCCGAATAAAGTATCCTCTGGGAAAGCTATGTGCTTGATCTCGTAGCTATATGATAGTTCTTTTTACTGCGCGAGCTGTCACAATGAATCCACTTGCGCGCAAAGTTTATGACGTCAAAGGATGGTCATACACTCTTTCCACCCCAACCAGGTGGTCATACACTCTCTCTACCTCAACGTGATAGCCAACCCGATCCACCTCTCCTCTACGCGCCCGAAATGCCGAGAGAGAAAACAAGTGGAAAGGAGGTGACGCCCGACTAAATTGCGCCTCGTGCCAACAATATTGCTCTAATAATTATTTTTTTTCGCGTAAAATTCATTTTTTAACACGCGTGTCCCAACCAGACTGTTTAAAAAATTTTTTTTCTTCTTTTCAGTGGTCTTTTAAAGGAAAGCTGAGGAGGTTTTTGAACGAAACGAGCTAGAGGTGAATTCTAGAGTACTTGTATCCCGTGAATCTGAATATCACGTTCGTTTTCTCTGAAGATGTAACTAAACGCGAGAGAACACACACGCACGCACACACATACACACAAATAAAAAAACGACTCCGACCAGTCGTTACGTCGTAGAAGGATTACGCCACTGTTTGCTTCCAAGGGCCGCTCATTTCAGTACTGCGTCACCTTTTTCCTTCCAAGAACCGCACAAGGCCTCGTGCTTTGGCGCATTTGGCAGTTAGTGGCACTTATAATAACATAGAGTATATATATATATATATATATATATATATATATATATATATAAACTATATAAACCATAGTGGGAGATCGCATGACGAATGTTTGAAACGCGAGCCACAAATATTCTATTCAGCTCGCCTAGTGTGCTGCTCAAAACTTGAGAGCTATGGGTCCATTCGCCTCGAGATTCGATCGGCACGGCTCATGCGGTAAAAAGCAGAACTACGCTTTGTTTTACACTTACTGGGAGCAACACGAATGCTACGCCCGCGAGGCCTACTGCACGAGAAGCGCCAATACAGCGCCCGCGCACCGGAATCAGCTGGTAAGAGCTCGAGCTCTGCACCCTTGCCCATGCTCTGTGCCTTTAGTGTGGATCAGAGCCGTACATACGGCTATGGTGTGAATGTTTTGTCTCCACCACTCCACCGGCATTGTGGAAAGATAAAATCACCCCGAGCCTCATGGAGAACCATGAATAAACAAGAGCACGCTTCCACACAATTGAATCTGGGTCTCGAGGCCAATATTTACAAGTCCTCAGCCCAGCACGCGCATGTTCGTGGCTTCGGAGAGCGAGCAAATCACGCGCCATACGCACGAACACTGAAAATAAAACCGGACCGAAGCCCTTTTTAGGAAAAGGCCCTGAACGCTTTTTTTCCGAACAAGTACGCACGAGGTGTGGACACTGCGCGTGCGCAGGAACTGCGTGAAGTAGAGCTTCTGCGCATGCGCCCTGCCAATAACAGCGCCACCTTGGCAGCCTGACGTCAGGGCCGCGCGCAGGAAGCAAACAACCACAAATACGAAACCTCGTCTTTGCTACAAGTGCGAGCGGATAGCCTTGGTTCAATGTTCTGCTGCACGAGCATGAGATCATTCGAGGCGAGCTTAAAATTGAAGAAATCCTAGCCTTTATATACCAGATTTAACTTCATTGATACTGACGATCGTGTCACCTGGGTGTCAATAGGCAAAGCAAAAATTTCATCGGTGAAATCTGAAAATAAAACTTTGCAACTTAGCCGTCTCAATTTTGTTTTTCCTTTTTACTCGTAAAAAGAAGGAAGAAGAAAACGAAGAAAAAACGTTCGGAAACAAGCGAGAGCAACTGAAGTCCCGAAGGTAGACAGAAACACGCGTTGATGAAATGAAGTCGCATTCCTGTCATGCTATGCCAAGCATAGAAACTATAGTCTTTTTTTACGCTGTAAGTATATTTTTCTGCATGGAAATTTCTAAGTGCCTGGAATATGGGGATCAACTCACGTGTGACCGTATTATGTCGGCTGTTCTAATTTCCCGATGATGTAGGCTGCCTTAAGACTAATTTTGCTTCTAATGATTTTCATAAAAATTGCACGTAGCGGCGACAAAAAGAAACAATCGCTGTCAATTTTTTTTATCACATGTAATTCTATACTGGAATTGAAAAAGGAGGGGGAAGGGGGCGTGTGCATGTCTCACGAAAAAGTAGTTGAAACCACGAAATCTGCGGTTTCTTTCATACAGCGTGTCCCCCCCCCCCAAAAAAAAAAGACAATAAATAAAAAAAAAAAATTTTTACAAAAATATACGCATCGCCGAACTATTGGTTTCAGCCCAAATGCTTACATAGTTTTTGCATGTAACGTCATTAGCAGCCATGCCAGTATTCTACGCGCCGCCATCATTCGGTTCGCGTGTAATACTCATCTCAGGAGTTCTGTGCAGCAGAGACAAAGGCATTGGCGCGGGCACGTGGCTTTCAGATGTGCTCTTTTTGCGAGTGCTCGTGAAAGGAAAGCAAATATGAAAGCCAGGCCCCCGCGCCTGTACTTTTGCCTCTGCTGCACGCAACTCATGAGATGCAGCATAGTTTCACACCGAAGAAGTTGTAGTTCGAAGAAACCAGTAAGTAGAAATAACCGTCAGTAGCCAGCAATTAATGGCCACGCTTGCCAGCTAATGTATAGCGATAGCAGTTCGGACTAGAGTCACTGTATATGGGAGCGTAACTGCCAGGGTAGCGCCACGCTTTTCCCTGTGCCGCCTCTCACCGTGATGGGTCACACACGGTACCATAACAACCAGCCGAGCTGACTCGATTTCCATAGCAACCGACAGAGCCGAACATGTATGTATGTATGATAGGGGCTTACCCTTTGTAACGGGCGGTAGCTTTCGCCACCTAGCCTAAAAAGATGTTTTCCTTCACCAGTTGAATGGCCAATTAATTTCCCTCTAAACCCCTGCAACTATCATCGGGCCGGGGAAATAACTACCAGGAGGACCTTTGGGAGATCGGAAAAACACAAAACGTCTTTTACGACTTTTCAATGAACGGCTAGAGACATCAACGAAACTTGACTAAATCAATTGCCGCCCGGCGTCCCTAGCAGCACAGTTACCACGGCAACCTCCTAGACCCAAAATGGAGATCACTATCGGCGCTTCTGACATCGTGCGTCAAGATATTTTTGCGTCGTGTCGCTACTTTGGCAGCTACGCTGCCAGATACAGTGGCTCTACTTCGGAACAGATGCCAAAGTTTCAAAACTAACCGTTATCATATTCAAAAGTTATACTGAAAGGGGCCATGAAGCGATTGTTCTACTTTCGCTAAATATTACTCAGCATCACTCCCTAAAGTTAATAACCGAATAAAGTTGCCTTAGTTTTTTTCTAAGCAATAGCAGTTGGTAAATAAATTCGAGAAATATGAACATCGCTCAGCCCTTAATTCGGAGCCAAAACAAGCGACCACGTGGCCTGCTGCCTATTCCATGCCGCCAGCGTTAACGAGCCGAAGTCGAGTGCTCACGCAGCTCTCGTGTCGAATCCACGAGCAGCGCTCGCCTACCGTCAGGCGGGTGGTTTCAGTCCAACAATTACGTCATCACTGTGTCTGTGTCTTCTTCTGTATCCGTCGTCTTGTTGCGCTTTTTAATCAGTACGTCATCCAGCTTTGCGAAGGTAAGACTGAAAGAAATAGTACCCTTTTAATGCAATAGCATTAAACGCTCGCTTAGACGAAAATCCGGCGGTGTCTTTCGTTTGTCACTTGTTGCGTGCGACGCTCCCATTGGTCCGAAGCGCTGACGTGAACACGCGTACACCTCTCCCTCTCTCCCCAGCTCTGACAAACTGACAGACACCGCCGGGTTTTCGTCAATCAAAACGAGCTTCGTTTTCGGCATAATCACGCTCACAGCTTGTGCGGAGCCAGAGAGGAGGGGCCGCCGTGCAACACCTCATAGATAACAAATCCCTAGTGCTGAATGAGATGGCTTAATCAGAGAAGGCCAACGCTGTACACAGATTGGAAACGAGTGCTGCGTCAGCGCTCGGCTTTGAATCAAGTTTAAGCCGAACTTTGACGCAATCGTTGTGTCCAATCTGTGTCCAGCGTTGGCCTTCTCTGATTAAGCCATCTCATTCAACACTACGGCTTTGTTATCCAGGAAGTGTTGCGCCGCGGCGCGGTGGAATGCGGGTGAGCTCAGTTGCCGCTCTGCTGTCGCCGGTTGTTCTTCGCTCTGGGTTTCCGTAGTAGCGGTGCGTGGGATGTGATGCGTGTGCAGTCAAAACGGTGAATGCGGTTCACTCCAGTGATATGAATGCGGTTCCTTCCACGAGTGGTATGGATATAGTTCTTCCCACGAGTGATATGTATGACCGTATCCAAGAGCGTCGACGTATACTCTGACAGGCAGAGTACAAAAAGGGGTGAAAAAAAATGAGACGTTTACAATTTTCTGTAATGCAAAATTAGAGCGCAGCTCTTGAGGAGGGAAGGTACGGAGTGGACGTTATGCCTCTCCTCCCCTCCCCTCCTTCTTTCCTCCTCGCCTCCCATTTAGCGGGAAATGTAGCAAAAATAGTTCCGCTAAATTTAGCGGGAAATTTAGCGAAAATTTCCGCGCTAAATTTAGCGAGTTAAGTTCCCCCACAAAATTTAGCGGGGAAAATGACGTCGGGTGACCTCAACACCAGTTCAATTTCCCCGCTAAATTTAGCGAGGAAACTGTGACGTCCGATAATGCAACGCGCGCAGTTACGCCGACGCCGCTCAACCCGGGAACGGGCGCCTAAGAACCACGCTGTAAAAAATTACAGGAGGGCCCATTGGTGAATTCTTGGGGAATCTGCTAGCATGACCCTTGGGAAACGCCTCACACGTTCCCCTTTGGGTTACGCTAACACTGACCCCGTAACGCAGCCAGAAAGAGGCAGCAAAAAATAGAAGCAAAGAGAAAGCCAAAAGAAAAAAGTGAAGGGGTCAGTCTTAGCGTTTCCGAAAGGGGGCGTCTGTAGCGTTTCCAAGGGTCATGCTAACGCATTTCCGAAGAATCCTCCAATAGATCTTCCTGTAATTTATATTCTCGCAGTTTCACCGCGACGAAGAAGCGTCTGAATCAGTGGCGGTCTGTGCCAGCATACCTGGGCAAGACTAGGACCCGTACGCCTCTGTAAATTCATGAACATTCCAACCCGATATCGTTTCATGACCCCTTTAATTTTCTGGAGATCTCAATAAAAAAATCGGGCCTGTTCCTTGTAATTGACGATATTCAAATCTATGTATTCGTGGGCTCAGTTGGCCGCCATGTTCTCATTTAAAGTTCTCGTAAAAAATCGCTTATAAGGCGAGCAAGTGTTCCACAATGCGTCTTTCGCGCATCGGAAGGCAAGGAGGAGCACGCTCGCTTACTCTCGTCCACAGCCGCCTGGTAGGCATATACGGTATGGATGACGAAAAAATAACAAAACATTTAAACCTGCAATTAGTAAAAAAATAAACGGGAGACAAAACGAGAATGAATGACGGTTACGCTTATATTCTAAATATATTCTATTGGCGCGCGGCGGCGGCAAAACAATGTTTTCGGCCATATTGGAAGTGACGATATTTCAAGATGGCAGAGCGCTTCTGAAGGCAGCCAAGCGCGCAGTCATTGGTTGAGGTCACGGGAAACAAACGCACGTGGCCGCGTTTGGGGGAAAACAAGTGTACGAGGTTCGCAAAGAGCAGACGAACTTGCAGGCCGTATAACTTTACAATCAGACAACGGGAAGCTCTGAAACTCTTGCATCTGGTCCGGACCGTTAGCGCTACATTTAAGTGGAGAATGAGCGTTCGGCGATGCGTAGTTTATTTTTGCGGTAAAAAACAAACACACAAAACAAATACTTTACATTTTTAAGGGACGTCCTTTACATTGATATTCTGTTTTCTTGTTGTTGTTGCTTTTTAAAATGCAGAACTGTATCGTTTCGCGTTGGTGGCTTTTCGTCATTGCTCAATGTGTTCTTACAAAAAAAAAAAAGAAGAAGAAGAAGAAGTGTGTCTTTTTGGTATATTTCAAAGGCAAACTAAATGCGTAACATTTATAAGTCCTTTGCGATGCCATGGTGTCACCTAAGGTCACGGAGGATGATGAAAAGCGGACCATGCGGAACGAAACGGTTCTTTAAAACTCGAGCAAGCTCCAGTAACTGCGGAGGGGCAGAACAAGTTTTTGGCTTTTAATAAAGTTGTTCTCCTCCTCCGCAGTTACTACTATCATGGTTAGGTCTTAATGACTCTAAATCGTAACAAAAAACAACGAAGAACAACAACAAGAAGAACAACAAGAACAACACGATATGATCTACTTAACTTGCCTTCGAGCAGAGCTTGTTGAAACAAATATGTAGCTAGTAGGTCGTAACAGAAAATGAACCCCTCGAAATACCTCCCCCCCCCCCCTCTGCCGTCCCTTTCTGGGTGCCACGATGTTGAACAGCTTTGACCTAATGGACACGCGTTATCTCGGCGTATTTTAAACGAGAAATGGCAGCCCCACAATCATATTGAGTGGGTTCATAAAATCACGCTCTACTTTCGGCAAGCCGTCATGCCGCCATGCTGATGAATGGTGTCCACCATAACTTTCCTTATCGATTATCTTTGGCGTTGGCACGACGTCAGAAAACGTGTTCGGGTCGCGCACAAGTTCGCAGCCTACTCCTTGTTTCCCCTCGCAATTGTCCTGGCAGATTCGCCGGCGCAATTTCGGAAGCCGACTAGCCGGCTGCTCTATAGAGCCTTTTCAAAGTGCGCGCCATCTGGTAGCATGCTGCGCCAATTATTCGAATCCACCATTGTTTGGGCTCGCATTTTTGAGCTTGTATTGAATACAATGGGCTGAGTCAGCGTTTGGAGTGACACTCGGCTTGTATCGAAAATGAGAGCTGCACTAGCGTTCGGCAGAGCCAATCGTACGCGTCGTGCCACTCGTACGCGTCGTGCGATCGTATACGCGGCCAATCGTACGCGGCCAATCGTACGCGTCGTGCCCAAGAAATGGCGACCGCCAATGTTGCTTCAAGGGTTTCACAGAATGGTCGCCCCAACCCAAAATCTGTCGGCACGTAAGAGTCAAGAACCAGCCGATATGATCTTTCAAAAAACAACAACCAATACAAAACATTCGTACCTGTTTTGGAAGTACAGATTCGCATCGCATAAGTTTAGCCGCTTGGCGAGTGCTATCAAAACCGTTTGGAAGCGCCATAAAACATATATCCGGAAGGGGAAAAAAAAGAAGAGAAGAGTTTCAACGTTTAGCTTGCACTGTTTAGCTTGCATGCCTCCGAGGAGAACCCTTCTCACTTTTATAAAATGGGACTTTTGAAGGAGTGATATTTTTTGTACGTGTTTTGGCCAGGCCAGCGACAATGGCCACCGAGAAGACAGAATATTAGTCATAGCGTGCGAATACGTATGTCCTATCGCTGTATAGCGGAGCTCTTAGTGATTGCGGTCTCAGGGTCGCGAGACTATCTATAACGCGGCATTTTCGCATTATTGCCGCGGTGCTCGAGGATAAAAGGTTACGTCGCACGCGGTAGCGTTGCCTCGGTTCCGTGATGCTAATTTACGAGGGGGCGTTTAGCCACGTCAGCCTGGTGCAATCGTAACGACGTGAGCAGGAAGAGGTTCAGAAAGCATTCTTTAGTACATGGTTGTCATTTGGGAGCACACCAATACTGTCAGTTAATAGGCAACTACATATTGCACGCAGGTTTCAAACTTTCTGGCTTTAGTAGGAGAGTCAGCGTACAGCGACTCTGTTATCAAATCAGCGGATCATACAGGTGAGATTGTACGTAAGAATTTTGCAAGTAAAAGTATATTAACGTAACATAGAAAGTTTTCAACGTTGTATATGCCCGTTAGAGCACCCGAAAACAGGATGAAGGCACAAATGAAGCTTTAATTTTGAGGTTTATGGTGATAATGAGGTCGATAGAAATCAGTCGATCATTTGAATAGTCACTAATGCGATCAGCCTTTAGAGTACAACATCCATTTACAGCTTTGTTTATTACCTTTGTTCGCGAGGATTAAAATTACAGGACCCTCTTGCACTTTACGAGTCTAATGATCAACATCCTGATGCAACAGATGAACATACAAATGCATATAAACACATTAACAGTACTGAGCTTATGATATGGTTTTTGGTGAATGCTCCTTGATGCATTTACTCTGAAACCTCTGTCTTCACTGCTGCTACATTTTTTTTTGTACAGAAATTCGTCGGGAGTACATCAGAGCAGCAATCTATTGTGTGGTACGAAGTATAACCCTAGCCATGAGTGGATACTGGATAGTCGCATTCAAAAAGGCAAGTCGATTCTCTTTCGCTTAAATTGATTGAAGCCTATGCCCCCCAAAAATGACTCAACATTTTGACAAGATAGCACGCTAGTAAATCAAATGGATGCGTTGCTTGAATAACTGGAAATCAACAAGAGTAGTTTGGTGCTTGAAGTGCGAATGTTTACAGGAACACATATAATGTTCTAGGTTTTTTTAAAGGGGCGGTGCAACAATATTCAGTTGGTATGTTTTTCACTTTACAAAAGCTTACTGGCGCTAGCGGAACTCAAGTATACTCAACCGCAACCCCACTGACCAAGAAACGTTTTTGTTGCGGTGTAATTTCAAGAATAAAAGCGTGCGTTTTTTCCCCAGTGACGATATTTGAATACGGCTCAGGGATTGGACCCGAGCATTGCGTGGACACTCGATTTGGGCTCGTGATAACCACTAGCTCGACAAGCATACGGATAGTGGCTTTTGTCTAATCGCTGCAATGACGACAATAGCCGAATCTAGAGCCACTAAATGAGTTGCGCTCAGAGCATCGGCCACTGATCTTTATTGTAGAAGTCTGGATCGCGATCGAGGCTTGTCTTGCTAGGGTCGAGTGGCACCACCGGAAGCCATCACTTGACACCTGCTAATGCATAGGAGTCTATGGGGAAAACGAGAAAAAGTGTCATTTCCCCCGCTTCTAAGCTGTTAATGTCGGCACTGTAACTTTTTGGCTGCTGTTCAGAAAGCCAGCAAAATAGCTTGTGCAGAAACATTAAAACTGACAGCCCTCACAGTTCTTATAAATTGATGTTTTACGGTCAAGTGTGACTCCGCTGGGCGAAAAAGGTAGTTGGAATACATTTTAGTGCTCAAAAACAAGGACAAGAAGACGAGAACCAGACACCACAGTGCGTCTGATTCTCGTCTTGTCCTTGTTTTTGAGCGCTAAAATGTATTCCAAGTTCCAAAACCAACTAGCCCAGCAATCTACTCTACTGAAAAAGGTAGTGCAGCTCAATAAGACTAGAGTCACCTAGAGTTACCGCGGAGCCTGTGGTGGTTTCGATGAGTTGGGTTTAGCAGACGAGGAGCTTGAAGGCTTTGCTACGCGGAATTCGCTCACTCTCGAAAAGCCGCTGTCAACATTGAACTTTTCCGACATTTATCAACTTCTGGGCTTCTCCGAGGGCGGTCTTATTGACGGCAAGTTCCTTTGCTTACTACACTACGAGAGCAAGCTTGCCAGCTCAGCCGTGGGTGCTGCGGCACGTTTGATTTTCTAAATCGGCTTTCGAACCCGTGACAAATACCGATTCGATCTCCAAATACCCAATATAATGACCGCAGCACATCATAAAATACTCACCTTCGAGCACAGCGTACAAGTTTCAATATTCTTAATATTGTTTGTTTCTCCCATAGACTTGTGTGTATTGCCTGCTGTCACGTAATGGCCACTGGTGGTGCCACCGACGGGCTCCCGATCCGCAATCCAGCGTACTACACTAGAGACCAGTGTCATCGGCACTCCGTCTTCGATCTGCTAGTGGGCGCCGCCATGCTTAGTGCAGAGCAGACGCAACTGTCGATCGTAACAATTAAAGCACGTGACTTCCTCAGCTTTAGATGCGGTGTTAGGAAGCCCAGGCAATTTCGTTTTGCTCTGTCGTGAACTGTTTTAACATTTCTGGAGTACGGAAAAGTGTTTCCTGCGATTTAGGTAAAGGTCAAGATAATTGGCAACCATGATTTTAATCACCAAGATGCAAGGTGTCGTTACTCTAAAGCAGAGGTGCACAACATACGGCCCACGGCAAAAGTGCCCGCGGCAAAGAGTGCCCGCGGCAAAGTGCAAGTGCCCGCGGCAAAAAGCACCCGAGGGCCGCATGCGGACCGCGGGCACTTTTGTGTGGCCTGCGGCCCGCGGCCCAGCTGAGCGCAGAAACCGCTCACCGCGGTTTCTGCGCTCAATGCACTGCGGCCGTTGACTTGGCAGAAAGCATTCGAACCCGTTGACCTACTTTTCTCAGAGTCCTCTTTTCCGGGGAGAAACTCTGCGTCCTCAGTTCAAATATTCCCTCTCCACTAGACCCACAGAAAACAACAATACAAAAGCCTGTACAGCCATCCAGTGCGTTGTTATGACCCCTAACAGCGTCCCTCCCCTATCCTTGTTCCAGTTCTTCTTCATCCCATTTCCTCTTCCCTCTCTCCACGGAGGCTACAGCCCTTTCCCCTCCTGTTGGGACATGATCAGTGACAGCTTGTTGCAGACAGAGAAAAGCTAGTCGTGTCACGCCTGGAATATGAGTGCACTTCCAAAGAAGAGAAAAATCGACCAGGAGGGCCGGAAATTCAACCAGGAGTGGACATGGAGGTACTTTTTCATCGAGAACGCATCGAAGTGCTTATGTCTTATGTGTCGAGAATCTCTCGCGGCTTCTAAAGAATACAACGTTCGAGGCCAGTACCAGACCAAACATGCCCGCGACTTCAGCGCTCTTTCGGATTCGGAGAGAAAAACAAAATCCGAGGACTTAAAACGGAATTTGCTTGCTGAGCAAAGCATTTTTACGAAAACAAAGAACACATCTGACGCAGCCACGCGGGCGTCTTTTCAGATATCTCGACAGATCGCTCGTTAAGGTCGTTCGTTTACTGATGGCGACTTCATCAAGGTATGTCGTATGATTGCTTCTGAGGAGATGTGCCCGGACAAGAAGTTGGTTTTCCAAAACCTGAGCCTATCAAGAATGACAGTACAACGACGTGTGCATGACATTGCCGACGACCTATCAAAACAGCTGGAGAGGAGTTGCAGTCATTTTGTCTACTACTCTCTTGCTTTGGATGAGAGCACAGACATCAAGGACACAGCACAGCTGCTTGTTTTCATCCGTGGTGTGAACAAAAACTTCGAAGTGACTCAGGAGCTGGCAGAGATTTGCTCAATGCACGGACGGACTACGGGAGAAGAGATCAGCAAGGAGGTCAAAGACGTCATCGAGAAGCTCAAGCTATCATAGGAAAAACTCGCAGGTGTCTGCACCGATAACGCCCCAGCCATGATGGGAAAGAGAAACGGAGCCGTTGCCTTACTTCAGTGTGCTTCACCAGGAAGCACTCTGTGCCAACGTGATGAAGTTTGACCATGTGATGAAGGTCGCGACTTCGGTTGTCAACTTTATACGTGCTCGGGGATTGAAGCACAGGAAATTTCAAGAGTACCTGAAAGAAATGGAGAGTTAGCACATGGACATCCCGTATCACAGTGAAGTTCGCTGGCTAAGCCGTGGGAATGTTCTGAGTCGCTTCGTCGCGCTGAAGGCCGACATCATCGCTTTCTTGCAAGAGGAAGGGAAACACATACCAGAGCTGGAAAAAGAACAATGGTCGTGGGATCTGGCATTCCTCACCGATATTTCAAGCCGTCTGAACACGCTTAACATAGCTCTCCAAGGAAAAGACCATCTCATTTCGGACATGGTGAGCGCGATCTTCGCGTTCCAAGGAAAGCTGCGCCTCTTCAAATTGCAGCTTGGGGTGGAAGCATAGTTCACTTTCCAACCTGCCAGAAGCTCTTTCCCACCGGCGAAAATCGGAAGACGGTAGCTGCGACGTACGCTCCACAGGTTGAGTATCTGCTCTCCGAGTTCCAGCAAAGATTGAAGGCATTCGAAAGTGAGAAGAGTAACTACGATTTGTTCCGCGATCCGTTTTCTGTCGCACCGGAAGACACAGGTCCGACGCTGCAGCTAGAACTCATCGACCTCCAGTGCTCGCCAGAACTGAAGAGTATGCATCGTGAGTCTCAGCTGCTTGACTTCTACAGAAGCCTTGACAGGAGCAAGTACGGAAACCTTGTGGACCACGCATTGAAGCTTGCACCACTTTTTGGGAGCACGTATGTCTGTGAGCAGACGTTCTCACTGATGACCCTCAACAAGAACCGTCTTCGATCTTCTATGACGGACATGACACTGCGAGATGTGCTGAAGACGGCCACCAGTGCGATGATGCCGGGTATTGAAAACCTGTCTGCAGCAAAAAGGTGTAACGTGTCACACTAGGTGCGGCCCGCGCAGTTTCCAATAAACAACTTTTGGCCCGCGTCATTTTTGAGTTGTGCACCCCTGCTCTAAAGCGTTGCTCATGTCGTGACTCTATAGCCAAACCATGTCTGGAATTCAGCGGGTGCCTTGTGCTTTGCCAACCCCAGCGCATGGCTATATATGATCAACATTGGCGGCAAATAATCGGCTCCAGATCACTTTGCAGCTTTTTATGACTGTAAGTTGAGGCGGCGAACGCTGCCCTTTTTTTCTTCTTCTTTTTTTGCGACTTTTATCTCGTGGGACGAAAGACGAACGCGTGTTTCATCGGCTATGAGCATCAGGGATTGCTTCTAAGCGGTATCTGCGCAAAGTACAAAAATCGTTGCATCGCCCGTTCAATGTAATGCGGAGAGCAAGTTGTCTGCTTCTTGCGCAGGAGTTGCGGTGACGTCAGAAAGACGTCGAGCTCTGATTGGCTCTGATTGAAGGATAGTGGGTAGACCTCAAAGCAAGCAGCCTTGTGGTCTACCCCCTATCCATCAATCAGAGCTCGGCATTCTGACGTCACCACAACCCCTGCAAAAGAAGCAGACGAACTTTCGCTTCGCACTGATTGCTCACGTATAGTAATTTTTACTGATAACTGTCTCATAAGGCGCCGAATTTCATCAACTCTACGAGAACATCTGAAACAGAGTTTTGTAATTAGATTGCCCTGGTGATCCAGCGGATGTAAACGCGACATATGTAGAAAGGACTTCCCACTTTCAAAACTCCACGCCATAGTTGCAGCCCTGTAGCAATTGTCGAAGCGCACCCTCGCCTGGGCACGCACTTCGAGCATGTTTTAAGGACAGGACGGCTACGTGAGCGTTTGTTGCTTCGGCACAGCTCACATAAGAAACTAGAGCTGCGTCAGCTTTCGGCGAATACTCTTGGATTCAATCACACGCTTTAATGATTGATTATTTGGGTGTGGTACTAATTTGTAGATCCCCTCATATACTGCTTATATCTTTCTAAACGCAGGGTTACCGAAAAGGGATGAATGCAGCCTTCATCTGGATTCTAATCCGAGCCGTCGGAAACGTACTTTATGTCTACGGTAGCGTCCTTTTCGAGCTTCTGCACATTGTAAGCCTATGTTATTAGGTCACGGCAAAGCAAATTAATCTCAGAGGTTTTAGAGCTCTAACATTCTATATGTACTGTGGGCAATCACCTCGTGACCGCAAGTCACCTCGTTGCCAGTGTACCGCAATTGTTACAATGTTTCCTGTCACAAAAAAAAAACAAAAAAAACTGCGATGTGGTGACGCTTATAAATCATTAAATTAAACGCACCAGTGCTGAGACAAAGATCCCACTATATCTCACTCTTTCCCCGACAGGGAGCCGAAGCTGGTCCCCTACCCCCTCTGCCACTAAAATCGCGTGCTTCGGTTTGCATTATCAAGGATATCGGATACGTTAGGAGCACGGGATTGGTGCGAACAGTTCGCAGCTTTGGCCTCCAGTCAGAGGTAAAGTCACTGGATCCTAGGAAAGTAGCGCCATTGCTTTCCCGGCCTGCTAGACGGACAAAAGCAGATACTAAACTTACAGACGACCAGAATCTGCCAAGGTGTTTGGCTGATCGGTCTCTGTTAACATGGCAATCTCCATTTCGTTTTTTTTCTCTTTAAATCTTCGAAGTTTTGAAAGGGTTGTTCTGAACCAATCACGCCAAGATCGCCATGGAGAGCATCATAATACTCCAAGCGTTCCTCGCCAATATAAGCGTCTTTGGCACTGTGTATGCAATTAACTTATCAATCATGCTTATCTCCACTCAACTCTTACAATGATGTTGTTTTTCTTGCGTATTTCAAGACAAGGAAATTATTTGCCGCTAAGCACCGACGCCGCATGTGGTGGCGGGGCGAAAACAGTGAGTTTTAGTATTGCGTATACGTGGAAACGCAAACACTGGGCGTTTGCGTTAGCGTTGCGTTTTCCACACTGAGCGTGCGCGGAGCTTCAAACTGCGTCTTGGATTGACGAATGGCGACGACGCGCATGCGCAGGCTAGAGCACGCAACACTAACGCAAACGCACAACACTCGCGTTTGCTTTTATAAGTAATACTAAAACTCTCTAATGTGCGCTTGTTTCGCCAGTGTGTGGATACCAAAATATCGGCATACAAGAAAGGTCTTTATAAAGCAGCCTGTCACCGGAAATTGGGATCGGATCACCAAGAATGGAGAGGTCAAGAAGAAACTGCTCGTTCCATGGACCAAAATAGCGAACATAAGGAAAGATTGGCGTTACCTTCCCAGGATCCAGTGACTTAGTCAGAGGGAACTGTGAACTGAGTATTGAAGTTTAGTTCAGCTTGCATTGACTACGTTAGAGACACTAAATGAGCTGCGTTTAGAGTATCGCCACTCTGTTCCACGACTTTTTTTTGTCGGTGCCGCCATCTGGGAGTTTGTGCAGAGCAGACGCAACTGTCGACTGGTACAGTTCAGGAATGCGACTTCCTCAGCTTAAGATGCGGTGTTAGGAAGCACAGGTGCTATCGTTTTGTGCTCTTTGGCCAACTGTTTTAACATTTTTGGAGGACGGAAAAGAGTTTCTGCGATTTCAGATAAAGCTTCAGATAACTGGGAATCTTGACTTTAAGAAGTAAGATGGCTGAAGTGTGGTTACTCTGAAGCGTAGCTTATTCAGTGGCTCTATACTTCGTCATATTAGGTCCCACTGCGGTGACCTTTCTGCTGAGCGATTACTTTCTGCAGCATGCATTTCGCATCACCGAATTTGGTTTAAAAAAATAAAACAAGAAAGGATGGTCCCCAGTAAAGCCACTAAATAAGCTAAGCTTCAGAGTAACGACACTTCAGCCGTCTCGGTGCTTCAAATCATGGTTGCCAGTTATCTGAAGCTTTATCTGAATTGCAGGAAACGCTTTTCCCTTCTCCGGGAATGTTAAAACAGTTCGGGACATAGCAAAACGTTATCACTTAAGCTTCATAACACCGTATCTAAAGCTGAGGAAGTCGCATTTTTTAATTGTTACGATCGACAGTTACGTACGTTTGCTCAGCGCTCGCTAAGCACCATGATGGCGGTTCCCACTAGTAGAACGGGGAAGGGTGTGACGATACTTTACGAGTAGCTCATTTAGTGGCTCTATAGTCACCAGAATGGTGTCATTACGTCAGGTGCAAGCCATGCACCGAGACAGGGGCAGAAGGAGGAAAACAAGTTGACAATGGTAGAAAAAAAAGCAAGGACGGGGCCCCCAACGTTTCTCTCTCTCTCTCTCTCTTCTAGTTAGAGATGTTGTCTGTTCGTGTTTCGTTTTTCTTTTGTGAAATTTTTGTCACCTTTTGCCTTAGTAAGACAGGGTACTTTGTATCGACTCTAACCGATTTCTTCGATGTGCCCGACGTTTCGAAGCCGGCTCGGCTCCTTGATCACGGGTGACTATATGTGGGCCCAAAGGTAGCAACCCGTCGTTGTTTTCTTTTTCTTCTTAGCATTGATTTCTTCTTCTGTTTTTGTGCGTGGCGCATCGTAGGGCTACGATGCGCCACGCACAAAAACAGAAGAAGAAATCAATGCTAAGAGAGAAGAAGAAAACAACGACGGGTTGCTACCTTTGGGCCCACATATAGTCACCCGTGATCAAGGAGCCGAGCCGGCTTCGAAACGTCGGGCACATCGAAGAAATCGGTTAGAGTCGATACAAAGTACCCTGTCTTATTACTTACCTAACCAGGCGGAGTTCCGCCGAAATGTTTACTTTTTGCCTTAGTGAAATTTAAAATTGCGAAATTGCGGAATAAGTTCATCACGGTAAACTTCCGCCGGCTCGCCTGCGCACTGACTGTTATTTCGATGATGTATATATAGGGTTGTTCGTTTTCGGGTAAAACCCGATTTTACCCGATTTCTACACCCCGAACATGTTTCAGGAGAATCGGGTTAAACCCGATTTCTCCCCGAATTCCAAAACCACATAACCAACCTATTTTTTTTTTACGCCGCACGGAGTTTGCGAGCACACACGCTAGCTACCCTACCTCGGGACAACAGTGACCCATAGTTCATTTCGCAAGCTGCGTGCAGCACTGTGGACGCTACACGACTCTCAACCAACCGCCCAACGAGCGCGCCTAACTCACCGTGTCATTCTACGGAGGCCGGCTGAGGAAAAGCGACAATAGGCGTTGGGGCCTCGGAGGGACATTTTCGTCCCCCCGCTGTGCAGATGGAACCGCCTCGGCCCTCGGCACGGCACGTAGCTTCGGCCCTGCTGCACGCAGCTTGTGAAATGCACTATCAATCCCCCTTCGACCGCTGAGGTGTCGACGCCCAGCAGGGTCTCTCGGGTAGCATGGCCATCTCGCTGGCGTCCAACCTTTCTCACGAACAACGTCCGAGCCAGTCAGTCGCGTAAACAGGTCGGGAAAACTTGACAGGTCTATTCCATAGCGGAATATCTGATCAAAGACGACCGTCCCTCGAACTGTCGGGGTTTTTGTTGACAGCTGAGGGAGAAGAGGATGCCGTAGGCGGTGCTTCCCTTGAGGCGACCGACGGCAGTTGGAGCTAAAAAACCCCGATGCCCCGCCCCCCCCCCCCCCCCTATTACCAGCTTGAAACAGACTCCTAATATTAACACGTCAACGTTAAAAAGCTCGTAATACGCAGCAATAAAAGAAAAAAACAAATATGTTATTGAGTACATTTGTAAATTTAACTCGAAAAAAACTGAATTTTGGAATGTTTCCACAAAAAACCCGATTTCTTCCCGATTATGAGCTTGAAAAATAGCACCCGATTTTCGCCCCCGAATTTAAAAAATTTAAAAAACCCGAAAACGAACAACCCTATGTATATATGTATGCGAATCATCATCTAAGTCGGTTACTTTTTACGGACAGCCCGAAGCCCTCTTTGACGGCTCGGCCTTCTCGCAAACCGTAAGTTTCTTATTTGTATTTTGTGTCTTTATTCATAGTAGGTCTTTTTTATTTCTCAACCAGCTTTTGTTATCATAGTTGAGAAAAAAGTGAGCAATGAAACGCCATCTGCACCAGGGTGTAAGATAGACAGGTGGGGAAACGAGAGCCAAATGAGCGACCGGATTGTGTCCCCCTCGGTTTTCTCTTTTTCTGTGGCGCCATCTATGTAAAGCACCGCGAACTCTCACTTCGGGTGGGCGACCGGTGGCGACCGGCTAAACTGACGGAGATGGTTTCTCGCGGATTTTCAAGGGAGGACTGTCGTGCTCTCGGTTTATTTTTCGCACTCTCCCATAGAGTTCCATGCACATCCGATTCCGATTTTTTTTCTTCTCGCCGCAGCGCCATCTGTCGAAAATCGGGCGTACCCGCAAGCAGACGAGTACACAATCCGGTCACGGCGCTGCGGTAGGCTTCTATGGGCCGTTTCCCCACCTGTCTAACTTACACCCTGATCTGCACCCATGCAAAGACGTTTATATGACAGAGTAGAGGAACCATTGCTGGGGAGTTTAGCAAAATAAGATTTAGACATCTTCCTTATCGGTGTTGGGAACCTCAGGTGATATCGTTTTGTTACTGAGGAAGTGATGTTCGCAAAGGATGGAAGGATCGATAGATAGATGGCGCACTGATGCGATTTGGTCTAAAGTCCCTTGATACTTCTTTTACAAGTAACGACAACCAATACAAATGACAAAGCACTTTCCGCTGGAACAAAATGGCGGCATTCAGTTCAAACCTCTGCTGTGCGCCGCCATTCGCTTCCTAAAACCTGCACCGTCACGCAGTCGGCGCTTCAAAGAATGTCACTACTTGTAGGAAGCTCTTATCTAGGGACTTTAATTTGGTCTGCCGTGCTGGCGGATAAGCCACTGCGAGTGGAACGCTCCCAGTAGCGTATTCGCCAGCATGTGAACTGGTACTTTGACGCAAGCAATAAACAGGAATAACTACTCAGAGCAGTTGGAAAGTCATCCCTTGCTTGCACCAAATACGACTTCTATTTCATTCCTGGCTCTATTGAACCACTCGTATTTTAAGCTTGGAAGGGGAGGGGGCGGAGGGGGCGATTCCCCCCCCCCTTCCTTCCTAGAAAAAAAAACATTTCTTCCTATCAAACAACATTTCTTCATAGAAAATTAAAATAAAGAAACACTGGCGTGTGCCTTTTTTCCAGGAAAGAGATGGCTTTCAACGTTTCATACCGCATAAATATTGTGTGTAATGGAGTCATGTTACCAAACGGTAACATTCCTGTTTTTGTAAAGTTGTTGAATAAACAGTATAATTTTTTTAACCTCAAGCCTTTTCAGTAAATAACAAATATATGAGTACATTTTAAGTACAGCCTGTATTCTGCTTACAATCTATGTCAGCACTGCAAACTTACGTCACATCCAAGCCATGTGCAGGAAGCGAGAAAGGCGAAAGTATAGTTTTTCAGACTGCGAGCATAGACTATACGGAACAGTACATACTCCGCCAGAATGTAGCGCTATCCCGGAATAAAATACGAAAGCGTATGGACTTAAAAATTTGTTTTAGTTAAGATCTGGGATCAACTTTAGTAAATGTCAAGTGAAAAAATAGGACGCTCTTGGACTTCATGAATTCGGGTTCTCGGCTACCCGGCGGTTTGTGATTGAAAATTTCCAAAGATCCCACCGAACTCCTAAAAAATTTAGAACTTAAGTTCTCAGTTTTATTCGGACGGAGTCGGAGCGCTCGGTGTTGTGTTGCTTTGATTTTGCAGCGAGAAAAACATGGTTCGCTTTGTTCGGTACATGGGCTGTAAAAGCCGAACAAGCTCATGTCCTTATGCTTGCGATGAAACGGGATACTGTTTGTGACAAGAATGACAAATAAACCACTACGGGGATGAGCTGAGCTAGTTAATTATTATACACCACGGGTCGAACCAGCTGAACAAGGAAGGAAGGAAGGACAAACAGAAAAGACAACTGACCGCTGGACTACCAACTATTTTAATAAATCGTCCTCCTCTTCTACTAGTTCTTATGTGTATCCCTTTGCTTCTGATTTTTTTTACATTTCTTTAGCCAATGTACCTTTATCTATATCCAGTGTTTCTTTATCCAATGTTCCACCCACAACGCGTTCTTCAATCATATGACAGTGAACAAAACACACCAAAACGCCCCTGGATAAAAGAGTATCTCCCAATATGGCGTTATCATCTCGAACTGCGTCGACAAGGTATGACGACTGTGAAAAGAACTCCGCTCCAGGTGATAGGGAATATTCCTATTATGGCCAGAGCAAAACAGGCGCTTGAAAAAGGACCCAAATATGCTATAGCACCCAAGTTTGAGTCTGTAGACAAGCTAACCTTATACGCCAAATAGCCGCAAAAGTCCCATGAGACCGAGGACCACAAATCATTGATAGGGGAATTCAAGTCCTTGCTAGCTTAAACCACTGGGCCCAGGAAAAAGTGAACTTTGGACCCATGCATATACAAGAGCTGTGGTGCAAACAACCAAAGCTATGCGTCTCAGACAAGCAAGGAGGATTCGTGGCCCTAGCATCCGACACATATGGAGTGAAAGCCCACCAGGCCATGACCAGGAATTTTATCCCTGTTGAAAGAAAACAAATCAAAGCAGCAAAACAAGCCATCCTCAGATTGCTAGATGAAGCTAAGATTGGAGCCGCAAAAATGATCTACTATCAGTGTTCTTTTCAGCCAAACTCATATAGAAGGAGTTCCCTTCCGTGCCATCGTATCAGAAAGAACCACGTAGCAGGCACGCATGTCGAAGTTTTTGGCACAATAAGTCTCCAACGTACAGATTAGAGACCTTTTCCGGAAATCAAACTCGGAACATGTTAATTCCTTCCTTCAAGATCAAGGGCACCTCATCGCTTCTGGTTTTCTATTGATGCGGAGAACATGCATTATTCCATCCCTCAAGCAAGCCTCATACATGTTCTCCAAGCCACCATTGAGGAGAAAGGTCTCGCCAAATTTCAAAACTCCGCAGGCATGAGCTTAAGCACCTTCTTGGAAATCTTAAGATTCTACCGGTCAGCGACTGTACACTGGCCCATCAAGATCACCAGTATGTGCAAAGGAGCGGTGTTTGCACTTGCTCTCCAGTGGCTCCGCATCTATGCGAAATATCCTCGCGAAGTGTGGACAAGCCACCCAGAAAGCCATGCAAGATGAACGCATAGGGATGATTTTTAGGTTTGTAGACGATTTTCTTTTTTTGCGCCACAGAAGTCAATGAGCAACCCGATGGATGCCTTCAAACCACCTTAACACAATTACCAAAAAGCTGCATGGGCCTCACTTTTACCCTTGAAACTCCAGTGGATAAATCAATTCGGTTTTTTTTATTTGGCGTTGGAATTTCAACCAGAGCATTTCTGTTGGCAATACTAAGCACGACCAAGGAAAGTGTTTCTTTCCTATGAATCCGAACATTAAAAAAATGTTAAACAAGGAGTGTCCATCGCAGCCCTTTTGCAAGCTAAAGAAGACCTGCCGACATCAAATCCAACAAAGCCTTGATACTCAAATTTTCTGACTTCACAATGCCGGGTATCCAAGATCCTCACTGGCTTCCATTTTTTTTAAAATATGCCGCACCGTCAAGAGGAACAATGTCTATCGTGAAGAACCAGCGAGGAAATCCAAGAAGACCTATGCAGTGGTCTCGTATATACAAGAGGCCACCCACAAATTGAGAAACGATAGCGAACCGGCAAAACGTTCAAGTTCTTCGCTCGGCACCCAATAAGGCTTATTCCTTATGCCGCAGGATCAATCAGGCACAAACCGACAAGAAACATAAGTGTGACACCAGCTAGGCACAGGACGAACTACCTCTGTGCCAAAAAGGAGTCGTCTACATTATACCGTTGACATCTGTGCGCTGCTATACTGGGCAGACCGGGCGTTGCATAAACGACCATGCACGTGAACATGTTGCAAACCTAAAAAACCTCACGGGACCAGGACACCTCGTTGCCCATTGTCGAACTTGCAAATGCAGAGCAAAGCTTGAGCAAGCACGCATCATAAGGCGCCATAAAAGCTAGCCAGCAAGGGAGATATTGGAGGCCTTGGCTGTAGAAGAAGAAGAAAACCGTTTGAGCCCCGCTTCAATAACCCCGCAACCTCAAGGAAAGCTCTTTCTACAGGGCGCCCTTCCTGCTCAATAAAAATAAAAGGAAGGGAGCAGCATGATACAGGACAAAGAAAAGAAAAATGCAGAAGCAAAGGGATACGCACAGTGGCGTAGCAAATTGGGGGCGGGGGGGGGGTGCCGTGGGCCCCGGGTACCAGGCGTCCCCATCACGTGGGGGTGCCACCTCTGGCAGCACATGACCCCTCCCCCCCCCCCCCGCTCCCCCGGTTCAATGGTTGGTTGCGATCTCGGGGAGTGAAAGGGAGGGGGGGGGGGTGGAGGTGGTGGAGGGGGCCCGGGCTACGAAAAACATAAGGAATTCTGGTGCCGGATGGCCTAACTGCCACTGGATACGCATAAGAACTAGTAGAGTACGACGACGGCTTATTAAAATAGTTGGCAGTCCAACGGTCAGTTGTCTTTTTCTCCTTCCTTCCTTGTTCAGCTGGTTACACCCGCGATGACAAATAAACGGTTTTTTATAAAGACGAGAAGCAATCGAGTATCCGCTATCGAGACCAAATGTTGCAAACATTTGATTTCATCTCCCATTCAGTTTTCACCGTCTACGAGGATTGCCAGCGCCACGTTCTGGCTCTTTGTCGAGGTACCGTACATACATTTTTCTCTTTGTTAATTATTTTTGCTGAGTTTCATTTTGGAGAGAAATATAAATGTTGCACATATAGCATAAAAAAAACACAATATCTTTTTTTAGGCGGCTAAGCGTCTAACATGAAAGTAATTTTCGGTGATGAATGGAGGGCTTGCACGTATCAAGGGTTAAGCTTTAAGCTAAGTATGGTGTTCGACCACATTCTTAATTTAACGCATAAAAGTCAAGAAGATGACGACATTACTTCGAAGTTAATTGTGCTAACGTTCACTTCGACGTTCAGTTCAAGTAAAAGAAGCTGCGAGAAATTGAGGGAGAAAAGGAGACGAGAGCATGCGCGGACGTCAGAGCACCGCGAGCTCTGGTTGGAACGACTAGTGGATAGAGGCAAAACTAGCTGCCTTTGTCTCTACCCGCAGTTCGAACGCGCTCAAACGCGAACGTCGAACGCATGGAAGCCAGCGTTTGGCGTTCAAATGCGTTCGACGAGTGCAGAGGAGACAAAGACAGCAAGCTTTCCGTCTACCCGCTTATCATTCCAACCAGAGCTCGGCCAAATACTTTACTAGGAGGAATACATTCCCCTCCGCTCATTTGCATTAGACAAAACGCCAACAGCGCCCCTGACGGAGTGGAGGTCCGCGCCAGCCCACGCGCATGTGCACGTGGATGTTCGCAGCGGCCGCGGCGGTGTCGTCTCCGATTCCACCTAAAGCCCCTTCATGTTTCAAAAGTAGCGCAAGGTGCGTCGATGCACGAGGCACGCGCAACGTGCAACCCTTGGGAAGATCATGGCGGCACAGCGTCGATGCACGTGCCGCGACCACTATATTCTTTTCACCTTATGATGTACCGCAGGAATGGCTACAAGCGTGAGCTCCTTGCTCTAGGGCACATCTCGGCGGCACAAGCTCTCGTGCGTTAAGAGCAGCTCCCAACGTTATGAGCTCGCGCTTTTAGCCTTCTCATGCGGTACAACATCAGGTGAAACGGAGTATAGAAGTGGCGCGCGGCACGTGTCTCGAGCATTTCCACAACAATAAATTTGGTTATTTAGAGCAACCATCGTCATCATTATCGTTTACCGCCGAGACCTCCACGACGATAGATGGCTCTTGCCAAGCCCAGAGAACCTGTCCGCGCCGAGGCCATTGTATTTGAGAGGAGTGGAATGTATTCTCCCTAGTAAAGTATTTGGCTCGGCGTTCTGACCTCCCCGCGCACTCTCGTCTCCTCCTCTCCCTCAGTCTCTCGCCGTAAAGTCACTGACAGAGTGAAAACGGCGAGGCCTGGCTTTGGAGCACCCGGCCTCCAGCACGGCTCCATGCCTTCCGCCGTGTTTTGACTGCGCACGCGCACTCGAGGTGCACGAGACGCCGACGCGTTATCGAAAGGGGAAGCTCGCGTTGGAGGAGGGACAAATGAAGTTTCCTGCCGCTCTCACCTCGTCAGGGACTATGCGCCGAGAAGCTTAGGAAATAGGCCGAGCTCTGATTCGAATGATTAGCGGGCAGACCTAAGGCTATCTCCCTTTCTCTCTACGGCTCTCGTCGAGCGTGCTGAAACGCAGAACGCCGGCGTTCCGCGTTCTAGCGCGTTTGACGAGTGCTGTGAAGAGAATGGCAGAGAGCTTTGGGTTTAACCACTAATCATACTAACCACAGCTCGGCGTTCTAGGCCGTCTTGCTAGAAGCAGCGTCTCAGCTGAGACTGGGGGAAAGGATGCAGCGCCAAAGCCAGCGCACGAGCTGAGCGGGACTCAAACCCCGTCTCAAGACGCTCGCGCGGCTGTTCTAGCAAGCCGACCCCGCCGTTCCCGCGCGCTCTCGTGTCCTCCTCTTTCTCGCTTTCTCGGCGCACAGTAAAGTCAAGTCAAAATGTGTTCTTATTTTCAAATAAGTTGTTAATTCATAGGATACCTGTTTAGGCAGGGGTCCCAATGTTTCCCCCAAAACGCTGAGAACTTAAAATACGAATGAGAACCCATACTTTTCTCAATGCGACGAGAAACTGAGGGAGAGGAGGAGACGAGAGTGCGCACGGGGACGTGAGAACGCTGAGCTCCGATTCGTACGATTAGTGGGTAGACCTAAAGCTATAGCTGCTTTTGTCTCCGCTGCACTCGTCGAGCGCGTTAGAATGCGAGAGCCGAACGCCGCAGACCGGCGTTCCGTATTTTAAAGCGTTCGACAAGTGCAGAAAAATCAAAGGCTGCCCTTTTCTCCACTGCACTTGTCCAACGCGTTCGACTGCCAAAGCCAAGCGGGCTAGATGCCGGCTGTCCGCGTTCTAACGTGTTTCACGAGTGCAGTAGAGATAAAGATACTATAGCTCGCTAAGTCCACACGCAGCAGTCGCTACGTGCTAATAGGACCAATCAGGCAGCGCCTAAAGCGCAAGTCACTGGGCCTTTTTTTGTTTACGATTGGTTCAGCGATGATAGAACACGTACAGAAATGTGACAAACACCATGATGGTGCGCTTTTGATGCTGTCTGATTGGTCGCATCTCCTCGTAGCGCCGGCCGCGTCTGAACTTACATTGAAACGAAGTATAACTTTAGGTCTGCTCCCTAATAAATAGCCTCGTCCCACTAGAGCGAAAAACACCGATTTTTGACCGACGACACCACAAAGTTCCGTGTCGCCGATGCTGTCACACTGCAACGACCACGTGCGACAATCGCCGACAAGCGCCGACAAACCATCGACGACGGAGTCGGACGAGTTCTTGTCTGTCGTCGGACTTGAAGCGCAGCAAGCAGTCCCACCGAGGAACGTCTCTCGGAGACAAACCTATCCTCCTCGCCTGCTTGTGCCCTGTGTTGCCTCCCTTCCTCCCGTTCCTCCCATGGCTCGCTCCGCCGCTCGACCGGCTCGACCTTCAGAGAAGCCCTTGGCGGCCACTCCTCGTTCTTGCAGTTCCGGTCCCTCCATTGCTCGTAGTGGTCGCGGGCGCGGCTTGCTTGCTGGCGCCGGGCAGTCGTGTTGCGAAAGTGATTATTCTATGGCTGGTTTTGCTCACGAAAACTTGGTGCGCGATTTAGTGCTAAAAGACGCCGAGGTCTACGCCCCTGCATCAGGATGAATACATTAATGTTCGAGGACTGACCAAAGTAAGACCGCTCACCACGAAGTAGGACACGAAGTTCCGCGGCAAGCCATTCCGGCAGACGAGAGACTTGTCATCACGTTCTGTGATAATCGGGATGCCGTATTGTCCATCAAAAAACGCCTGCCCTCGATCATTCGGATATGAAGTTATAAACATCCTCAAAATCGGCGTGAAATTCTGTGGTGCTCACCCAGAATTCCTCGGACGACCCGAAAAAGGAACTATTCGGGTATTCTAGTTTGGAAAAGGTTTGGTGTCATTATTGTCACGACTGTTTGCGGAAAGTCGCCAACGGCAAATATTGAGAAGCGGAAGCTTTAATCAAGAAATAAAGTAATCGTCTCCACTTTCACCGTGTTCGTCGGCGCGTTTTATGCCCAAAGAGCAAAACACGAAAACCGCGTCACCAGGGTCCGTTTGTCTGTGTATTTTGAAGTGTTTTGTTGACAACTCCAGTCCCACTAGGAAACAAGTTTTCTTGTCCCCGTGTTCTGCGTCGTGTCCGCCAGGTGGGACGGCGGACTCCGACAAACGGGCTCTGTCTGTCGGTGGTGTCTGTCGCTGTCGTTTGTTGCTGTCTGTCGCTCTAGTGGGACGCGGCTATCAGCCAGAGCCAACTTAGTGCTCATGGCGTTCTGACGTTCCCGCGCTCTCTTGTCTCCTCCTGTTCCTCAGTTTCTCGCCGCATACAAATCGCTAAACGGTCCTCAAAACAAAAAAGGAAAAAACAAACAAAAACGGTTCGTTTTTTTTATTATTAAAGTAATAATCTAAAGTCTAAAATAGTTGATCGAATGCGACGCTAAAATGAGCGTTTCATTGGACGGACGCAGGCTTTCGTGCTTTCGAGGATGTACGGATACAGTTGTCACCTGAGATCCCTCGGCCCCGCCGATGATCACCCGCACGGTTCTGGCGATCTGCCGGCTGCCAGGGGTAAACGTGGCCCCCACCTGTCTGTCAAGAGCGACTGAGATGGCTACACCATTTTACGGTGGCGGTGTTAGTAGCAATAAACGCCATGAGAATAGTTTTGTCTCTGTTCGTGAATTCACGTGGCTCGAAAGCTAGGACCTCGGTGGAGAAAAAATCAAACACAAAATGTACGATTTACTTTGACTGTTTAGTTAAGGCAAATAAAAAAAAAAAGTGAAAGCCGTTTACAACTTCCTGTAACGCCGAATTAGAGCACAGCTCTTGAGGAGGAGTAGGGAAGGGTACTGAGGGGGGAATCATTCGGGGGACGTGACCTCGGGGATGGGGGGGGGTCACGTGACCTTGAGGAGGGGGGTCACGTGACCTCGGGGAGGGGGTCACGTGACCTCGGGGAGGGGGTCATATGACCGCCCTCTCCCCGAGGTTCTCCCGAAGGAGCCCGATATCCTCCCGAACGAACCCGAGGTCCTCCCGACGTCCTCCCGAAGGAACCCGAGGTCCTCCCGAGGTCCTCCCGAAGGAACTCGAGGTCCTCCCGAGGTCCTCCCAAAGAAACCCGAGGTCCTCCCGAAGGAACCCGAGGCACTTCGGGAGGACCTCGGGTTCCTTCGGTAAAATTTACCCATAATGCACCGCGCGGTTACGCCGACGGCGACGTCGACGGCGACGCCGCTCAAGCCGGAAACGGGCGCCTAAGAGCTGCGCTCTAAAAAAACAAAAACAAGGAGATATACAGGTTTAATCCCCGTTAATATATAGGCAAAAAAAAACAAAAAAAACAAAATAAATATAAAATGGCTTTTTGGAAAGACAGTAAAGGCTATACTTAGTTTCACCTTAAAGGTACACTGACAGTATATACGCTCGCCAAGGTTTTTTTATTTGTACATGGCATATCAGAGCCCAACTACTCACAACACAATTTGCGGCTCGAAATTCGTTTTTTTCCCCCGCCCTAAAACCACCGATCGAGAACTGGCCGGTTTGAGTAGCACTCACTCTTTTCTCCGTGGTCACGTGCGGTTTAGACATAACCACCAAATATAATCGAAGTTGTGGGTCATCGAAGGCACACACTAATTATTGAAAATAAGAAAAGAAAAGACATACAATAGGCAACCTGCAATGCTGTTTGGTTTGGCGCCATCTAGCGACTGAAGCAAGAAATATTGGGTACCCCTGGAAGTGGCGGCTCCATTGTTCAAACGTGAGCTTTTACTCTGGTGGCGCCGCTTAGCCTAGTGTCTGAAGCAAGAAATACTGGGTATCCCAGGAAGCCGTGATCGCGTAACATGCCAGTACAGTGAAAGCTACGGCCCAGTCGGGCCAATGGGAGCGTGACTGCGTATCGCCTGAGCGCGACTCTATTCCGAAGAAGTATCAGGCTTTTCGCTACGTCATGCTCCAATATGTGTGCGTTGCGCTCGTATACGTCGCGCATTTCGAAGCCTTCGGCACGCAATCTGGGGCTTATCGTTCACCCTTTGCCAAGTTACAATGAGACAGGGTACAACCGCGGGCTCTCACTCTGCCGGCGCCGCCTGGCTGTTGCCGGTTGGCTATACCCATTTTTTAGCAAACAGGATAACTGGGCGAGTTGGTATGTATTCATAATGGAACAGCGTGAATTTTACAAGGACAAAGGAAGGAACTGGACTGGACGAACGCTGACAAACAACTGAAAGGTTTATTATCAGGAAACCACGAAGAAAACATACTACAGCACGACTCTCTAATCACAATGGAAATGCGCATGCGCCTCATAAAATTTGGTGCTATCTGTAACACAATTCTATATGCGTCATCCCCGATCTAAAAATTCGACCTCACTGTCCAGCTAATTCAAGGGAGCCTGACTCATGCAGGCTGACCCCTCCTTCTTTATTTTATGAGCTTCGACAATCTCTCGAGCATTTTGGTCCCTGTGTTTATACAACACAATGGCCTTGTCTAGTAACGGTGTACAGGCGCAGTCCCTGCAGTGTAACGCCAAGTGAGAGCTTGCTGTTCCTGTTAAAGAACTACCGTGCTCCCGCAGGCGAATGTTGAGGCACCGCCCCGTCTGTCCGATGTATACCTTCCCGCACGTGGAGGGTATGGTACACTACACCCAAGGTGCATGGCACGAACTCTATGCGGTGTTTTATGCCACATGGCCTCTCCCCCTGTTTTTCTTCCTTGTTCACGTGTTTTTCTATTGCAAAGCCAAAACCTCTTAACTTGTTACGTGCCGAGAACACCACATCTACCCCATACTTGGAGGCGGCTCTTTTAAAACCGTGTGACATGTGGTGCACATAAGGGATGACTGCGACCTGATTTTTTAATTCTTTTGTTACTTTTCCCCGCGCCTCACCCTTAATACGTTTCACTATTGCTTCCGCGGCCAAGGCGATTACCGAATCCTGGAAACCGGCGTCTTTCAGTCTCCCGACCTGGGCGGCAAGGCTTTCTCCCGCTCTGTGGTAGCAAGACTTTGTTACCGCCGAATGAATACATGATTCAGCAATGCCTCTTTTGACGAGTTTAGAATGCCCCGATCTAAAATCAAGGAGAGTCTTGGTGGTTCTGGGATGATGCCACCAACAAACGTGACTCTGGCTCACATCCACGCTGAAATCCAAAAACTGGATTGTCTGGTCTTTTGGGGTTTCAAAAGTGAACCTCAGTCCTAAACCTTGCTCCTTGAAAATTTTAGCACGAAATCGAGAGTCCGACTAAAGTTACCTTTGTCGACGAAAACCAAATAGTTGTCTACATACCTAAATTATTTTTTTTAGCGGGGGCCTTCAACAGATTGTCAAGTGTCCTGTCAATTTTTGCAAGGAAGATGTTACTCAATACAGGTGCTACCCTGGACCCTATGCACACCCCAGACTTTTGCACATACACCTTGTCATGCCACCCGATAAAGGTATACCTCAAATAAAATGACAACACTTCTAGAAACCCTTCGACCGGAATTCCGCATTGGGACCTAAACACAACTTCATCGTTGAGGTCCATAATGCACTATTTTACGCAAAGCATGAGGTCATGGGGCATTGAATAGTAAACGCTGTACATCCCACAGGGTTACTATCCGTGAGATAGGAAATAACGGCATTTGAGCTAGAGATAACGAAAGGGTCCTCGGCATTTAACGTGTACAAGTGCTTTTTGAAGTACCCAGACACTACACGTAACCAGGTGTCACGCTCAGACACAATGGTGCGAAACAGAATTTCCGCCTTATGCGTCTTGACCGCGAAGAAAACCTCCGAAATGAGTTTCTTTTCTTTCTTTATCCCTGCACACACCTGCTTAAGGTTCAATCTTTCCAATAGCTCCATGGCTCTTTCCTTAACCTTTGCATGGTCTTTCTAGGACCGCCTTGAAGTTCTTCGTGGTTTCCTGATAATAAACCTTTCAGTTGTTGGTCAGCGCTCGTCCAGGCCAGTTCCTTCCTCTGTCCCTGTAAAATTCACGCTTTTCCATTATGAACCCATTTTTTGTGGCTTCTAGAAAAATGGAAATATGTTGATTGAAAAAAAGTTGCACAGAGAACCGGAAGCTTTCCGTGCATTCTCTGCGAAATTCTCAAACCGGCGACGTATCGCGGGAGTCGTGGGCTGGACGGCTGGACGAAGCGGTCTAAGCGATGGCGGCGGACGACGGGCGTGGAACCTCGACTTCACAACTGCTGTTCCCGTTACCAGCGAATCTGTCTGGCTTCGAAAGAGAAATCGTTTAGAAATCAAAACAATTAGGATGTATTCCGTCTCCGCAGGGGGCACCTGTGAAAGTAGGTGTTTGGAGAGTGGCGTCTCCACGGACCCCGAGCCCCGCAGGGGGCGCCTGCACCTTAGGTGCTAGGTGCTTGGTGAGTAGCGTCACCACGGACCCCAGCCGCGTGGGCCACCATACCCGCACGCAGGGGGCACCTACTTTAGTAGGTGCTTGGTGAGTGGCGTCACTACGAACCCCGAGCCATATGGGTTCGCCCACCCACGTCTGGCTGTGCGTGGCGTGCCCGTGTCCGGGGAAAAGGGGACCCTGGTGGTTGAGCTGAGCCCGGGGTATGTTTGGACCCTTCGGGGCCCCCGGGTGAGGCAATACACCGCTTCGGCCCCTGCTTCTCGTAGACGGGTGTCCTGGCTTGGCCCGACCAGGATGATTCAGTCAGTCGCCTCTTCTACCCTCTTCTTCCTTCTTTCAGTTTTCCTCCCACCTCTTTCTCTTTTCTTCTACACTCTCTTCCTTCCTTTTTCACCTTCTTAGGCGGCAAGGGTCAACCTTGAGTGGAAACAGGTCCTGTCCCTGCAACCACACTAGGGTATAGTGCCCGGGCAGCACTGGTAGAGTAAATGTGTCAGCCAAGCCCATCTTGCTATGGCACATTACCTACCCCCTTGTTGGGCTCCGTGGTGGGCGGTGCACCCGGGCACTGAACGTTTCTCCCATCTTTATGGGTTCTAGGCAAAAACCTCTGATCGGGCCCTGAAAAGGGTCCGCACCGAAGCCATCACTGCAAAGACACCTGACCTTCTTCCAAGATTTTCCAAGTTTTTAGTCATTCATTCTGAAGGCGACAAAGCAGCTCTGACAAATGTCCCCATTCTTAGTAGCAAAAGTACTTGAAGGTGCAATTGGGAAAAACTACAAGGCAAAGAAAATGAGCTCCGGCGATTTACTTGTTGAGGAAGAAACGAATCAGCAGAGTACTGCACTACTAGGTTTAACGTCTATTTCTGGTTATGACGTCCCTGTTTGTCCCCACCGAACGTTAAGCAGCATTCAAGGAGTTATCTCCGAAGATGACCTTCTTGACAGCTCTGAGAGTGAAATTGTTGAAGGCCTCCCTGACCAAGGTGTCACAGCTGCAAGGCGTATCACCATGCGTCGTGACGGGAACGAGCTGAAAACAAAACATGTCGTACTCACCTTCGAATCGACCGTCCTTCCTGAAGCTGTGAGGGCTGGGTACCTGCGCTGCAGCGTTCGGCCTTATGTGCCAAACCTCCGTAGATGCTTCAAGTGCCAGAGATTTGGCCATGGCTCTCAGAGCTGCCGTGGAAAGGCCACCTGTGCGAAGTGTAGCAAAACCGACCACGAAGCTGATGCATGTACTAACAACCCACACTGTGTAAACTGCTCAGAACCTCACCCAGCATATTCCAGATCATGCAAGACATGGAAAGACGAGAAAGAGGTCCTCACCTTGAAAGTTAAGGAAAACCTTTCTTCCCCTGAAGCACGCCGTCGCTTCGCATTCGTGCAGAAAGGCGGCTACGCCCAAGTGGTGCAGCGGGGACCTGCACCACTGAAGGTTGCAGTGGCAGACCCAGACGTCCTTTCTGGACTATAGGAAGCCACGGCAGTCCCCCACGCCCCAGCTGAAGATTCAGCTTCCGGGGCGTGCAATCTCGGCTGGGCGGTCTACGGACCCTCCAAGCCAGAGTGCGAACCCTCGCGCTCCAACAGGGCAACAGCCTGTGTCTTCTCAGGCTGTTTCCCAAACCCAGGATGGGCCGGTGGCTGCCGCAACCGTCCCTTCTCCGCAATCTCCTTCCAGGGAGAAGGGTCGACACTCTCGCCCACATTCTCTGGAGAGAGCATCATCGAAGGAGCGGCATGGCTCCCGTGCCGCACCTGCAGCGCCTGAGGGACAGGAACGGGTGGACTTGGGCGACGCTTCGCCCAGCACCTCCTCTGCCCCTTTGGCTGGGTCTGGTCGCGGGCGGGGCATGGCGCCCCGTTCCCCGAACCTGAAGAAACCTGCAGGAAAAGCCTCACCTCAGGAAACTGAGGCCATGGATGAGTGTGGAGATGTCTCCACTCATGCGTCTGACCAAGACGACATGGAGTGGCAGACTATTAAGAGTAAGCACAAAGGCAAAAAACAGACGGCGATCCCACCAACGTGACATTGCGAATTAATTTTTGCCACATATGGCAGCCTTATAACTTTTATTTATTCTCCCAGTGTTTCTTTTTATTCATATTTTAACTCAATTTTAAAACAATGACCAATTTCTACTTTATGCAGTGGAACTGCCGTGGCCTACTCAGAAATATTGATGATGTAAATTATTTTATGGACGAGCTGAGACCCATTGCACTCAGCCTGCAAGAAACACATTTAAATAACACTAATACACAAATTTTACGTCAGCACCAAGTTTTTAGAAAAGACAGAATCTCCTCAAACTCGTCTGGAGGAGTGGCACTAGTGGTGCAGAATGGGGTTGCTTGCTCTGAGGTCCCCCTTTCTACGCCCTTAGAGGCTGTAGTGGTGCGCCTTCTTGTTGACCGTTTGATCACGGTAGTTTCTCTTTATCTGCCACCCAACTCTCCACTGCATATCAGTGAACTTGAGTCACTTGTAAAACAATTACCTCAACCTTTTTTTTAATTTTAGGCGATTTTAATGCCCACCACCCTTTGTGGGGTAGTGCTCGCCAGGATTCACGTGGAGGTGTCGTAGAGCGGTTTTTATTATCATCTGGGTTGTGTCTTCTTAATGGGAGGGAACCTACATTTTTTAGTGCAGCACATCAATCATTCACATCTATTGACCTTTCTATTGCATCACCAATTTTACTTCCATGCTTTTCATGGACTGTTTTAAATAACCCTTTTGGGAGTGATCATTTCCCTATTGTTCTAGAAAGCACAATGCCAATTCCTTCCATACCGACACGACTACAAAGGTGGAAATTGGAAAAGGCTGATTGGTCTATTTTTTGTTTGGAGGCTTTTATCGATTCATCTGTTCTTGTAAACATGAGCCCTGAAGATGCTACGCTGTATGTTACTGAAGCGATTATAAATGCCGGATCACGCAGTATCCCCCAGACGTCTGGACGACTCCCCAAGAGGTGCAAGCCGTGGTGGAACGATGACTGCACCACAACACGCAAGTCGCAAAACAAGGCATGGTGCATCTTCAGACGTTATCCCACTCCTAGGAATTTACTTGAATTCAAGAAAAGAAGAGCCAAAGCTCGCTGGACGCGAAGGAAAGCTAAAGGCAGTTCTTGGAAAAAGTATGTCACCTCTTTGAGCAGCTTTGTTTCTTCAAAGGAAGTGTGGGATCGTCTCAGGAAGATTAGGGAGACTATCGGTCTTTCAGGATACCCTCTTTCCATCAGCAACATCCCTGAGGGAACAAGCAAATATTCTTGGTGAACACTTCCAGGAAGTCACTAACTCTGCCAACCATAGTGAATCCTTTAAGAGGTTTAGATCAGCAGCAAAGAAAAACGAACTATTTCTTTGTCTGGTGGTCAGGGTGCTCCTTATAACAAGCCATTTACACGGTGTGAGCTTGAATTGGCTCTCGGCGTCAAAAATAAATCTGCGGCTGGGCCGGATAGGATTCAGTACGAGATGCTAAGGAGACTGTCGCCTGAATCCCTAAACAGTTTGCTCATATCTTTTAATTTATTGTGGGATGCTGCTTGTTTTCCGGACTGTTGGAAAATGGCACACATAATCCCTCTACTGAAACCCAGCAAAGACCCCTCTTTACCGACAAGCTACCGCCCAATTGCTGTGATAAGCTGCCTGGGCAAAACCTATGAGAGACTCATTAATCGTCGTCTTGTACATTTTTTTAGAGGCAGAGGGTGTTTTTGATAGAAATCAGTGTGGCTTCCGAGCAGGCCGCTCCACGGTAGATCACCTTGTCCGCCTGGAAACCTCTATTCGGGAAGCATTTGTCCATCGCCAGCACTGTGTTTCTGTCTTTTTTGATCTACAAAAGGCTTACGACACAACTTGGAGATATGGGATCCTTCGAGACTTGTACTCGTATGGTGTCCGAGGCCGCATGCTTTGCTGTATTCAAAGCTTCTTGATGGGCTGGACCTTCCAAGTGCGATTGGGCTCCATCCTGTCAGATGTTTTTCTCCAGGAGAATGGCGTCCCTCAGGGTGGAGTACTAAGTGTTACACTCTTTGCCGTGAAGATTAATAGTCTGGCTAAGGTTATACCACCATCTGTATCCTATTCAATGTATGTGGACGATGTGCAGATATTGTTTTCCTCTTGTAACTTGTCCAGCTGTGAACGGCAACTGCAGCTCACAATCAATAAGATGAGCAAGTGGGCTGATCAAAATGGCTTTAGGTTCTCCCCCGAAAAGACAATCTGTGCTCCCTTTTCACTCTGCCGTGGCCTGTCTCCAGATCCAGTGTTGCACTTGAATGATGTTGCTATATCTGTAAAGGAGGCCCACAAGTTTTTAGGAATAATACTTGATAAAAGCTCACTTTTATACCCCACTTCAAAGAGTTGAAACATAAATGCCTACGTTTATCAAACATTCTCAAAGTGTTGTTGCATACAACCTGGGGGTCTGACAGACGGTGCCTCTTGTGACATTACAGCTCTTTGGTACGGTCCCGCTTGGACTATGGCGCGATTGTTTATGGATCGGCTCGTCCGTCTGCCCTAAAGATGTTAGACCCCGTCCATCATCTGGGGCTCCGACTTGCCACGGGGGCATTTCGAACATCACCTGTTCCTAGCTTGTATGCTGATACTCATCAAATGTCTCTGGAAAGATGAAGGCAATATTAGAGTCTTTGTTATGCTTACAAGATATACAGCTTTCCTCAACATCCTTCTTTTGATGCCCTCCAACCTGCTACATCCCTCCGACTCTTTGAAAACAAGCCGAGTATTGTTCGGCCTCTGAGTTTCAGAGTTCAAAGCATGTCAACATCACTCCAGCTTCCCTTTAGTGAAGCTGCTTTGCTGAAGAGCAATGAAAGAATTGCACCTTGGGATCTTCTGCCAATCTCTTGTGACTGGTCACTGTCCAAGTACAGAAAGAGAGCTATTTCTTCACTCGTTCTTCAGCAGGCGTTTGCCGAACTGGAACAAAAATACAAGGACTACTCGCACTTTTACACTGATGGTTCAAAAACATCAACTTTCGTGGGGTGTGCGGTTTATTCCATTGCCTTCAAGAAAGTTAGACAACTTCATACTCTTGCAAATATTTTTACTGCTGAATTGTACGCCATTTTAATGGCTGTTGAGTACTATAATAGAGAACAATATGATGAAAGCAATTCTGTTTGTCGACTCCCAGAGCGTTCTTCTAGCCATTTCGTCCTTAACAGACAGCAAGAACATTCTCGTGCAATATCTTCGGGTACGGTTAAACCGAGCACTTCAACCAGGACACTTGATCAAATTCCGTTGAGTTCCTAGCCACGTGGGTATTTACGGCAATGAGAAAGCAGACTTGCTTGCTGGCTCTGCGAAAGAGTGCCCAAAACTGCCTCTTGGCTTTGCACACCAAGACCTGAAACCAATCATCCAGAAATCAATTATGAAGTCTTGGCAGTTGGATTGGGATATAGAAAAAGAGAACAAGCTTCATGTTATCAAGCCCCAACTGGGGGTGTGGGAGAGTTCCTTCCATAAAGAACGTCAGGTTGAAGTTCTCCTTTGCCGCTTAAGAATCGGACATACCCGTTTGACTCATTTGCACCTGCTCTGTGGTGAGGACGTTAAACTTTGCGACAACTGTGGGAAAGCTATGACTGTTTTGCACAGCCTGTGGCATTGCAAATCTCTAAACCAACAGCGGCGATCATGTTTCCTAGAACTTTTTCGAGGTCACCTTCCCTTTCACCCATATTTTCTGCTTGGCAATCAACCATTGGTACCATTCAATCGAGTTTTAAATTTCCTCCATAAAACTGGCCTTTTACACCAGCTGTAGCTTCCAGTTCTTATAGATTATTCCTTTAAGCCCCTTGGAAAACCCTTGTTTGGCGCAATATGGCCTAAGTTGCTCTTGCGCCAAAAAACCTCAATCATCATCATCAGGATGTATTCCGTACGGCACGCCCGACCACCAAGCAAGACGTCGCCGAGTCGTCGCGCCTTCTTCTGACTGAACACACCATTCGTTTTACGAACACGAATTGATAGGAGCTTGAAAACTGCACAAACGTCAAGAACGAAGTGTTTGACTTTTGAGTTTTCCGTGAGACGTGCTACGTGCGCGTTTTTACACTGCGTCGCAAAGCAAAAAAAAAAAAATAAAAAATAATAATAATAAACGCGGTCGGGTGTAGCCATTTGATTTCCGGCAACTTTTCCCTCTATACTTCTTCCTCCCCAGTCCGGTTTCGGTTTCAATGTCGGTTTCGAGCAATTGCGTTTTCTTTTTTACTTTGTTAAACGAAACACACGTGACATTGTAGCAAACTATTGATTGGGTAGTATTCTGACACCATATTAATACACCTCGCAAAAACGAAAAATATTTTTTTGTGGGGTGTCAGTGTTCTTTAACGTCCAGGCGAAGCCGACTCTATGTGACGCCGAACCAATCATAAACAACAACAAAAAAGGGCCTAGTAACTTTCGCTTTTCACGCTCCTTGATTGGTCCTGAAGGGTGTTGATCTGCCCTCCATATATTTACTGGTATGTACAACCGATCCCGGTCGGCAGTTCGTGATGATGTCCTCGGTCTCGAGCTCCGTATCACCGGGGCTGGAGATACGGAGCTCGAGATGTCGCACGTTAAAGTGGCACTGCACCATGGAAGATGAAGATCTTCGAACCTGAGCGCGGTGTGTCCAGAGCGTAGATTTTGAAGTTCCTGGTCTGACTGTTGGGACCGCGCCATCTGATGGAAATCCACGGTACTCAAGAAGGTTCCTTCCAACGACTGTATATCTGCGCGGGAGAGAGCGTCGGCTGCGTTGTTGCGAGAACCTTTGACGTATCTGATATCGGTTGTGAATTCTATAATGAACGCCATTTGCCTGATTTCTCGAGGAGAGTATGTATGTCCACTGGATGTTAAGGCATAAGTCAAGGGCTTGTGATCGGTGACTATGTGAAAGGAACGTCCTTCGAGGAAGTATCGAAAATGTTTCAGTGCGAGATGTATTGCCAAGAGTTCTCTTCCAAAAGTACTATACTTCTTTTCTGATGGGCGTAGTTTCTGGGAAAAGAAGGAGAGAGGTTGCCATTGCTGCTCAATGTTCTGTTGTAAAACAGCCCCGACACCTTCTTCGGACGCATCGGTCATGACACGCGTTGGGGCGTTAGGCACCGGGTGAACCAACATCGTGGCACTCGCGAGGTCGTCCTTAATCTTCTCAAATGCGAGGACTCTGCGATCCGTCCAGATGATGTCTTGGTCTTTGCTGTTCTTAAGAGAGAGGGCCTCTGTAAGAGGCTGGATAGTAGTAGCACAGTTAGGAAGGAAACGCCGGAAAAAATTTATGAATCCCAGGAATTCTCGCAATTTCTTGAGGTTCTGGGGCTTCGGAAAACGAATAATCGCGTCTACTTTATCCGGTAGTGGTCTAATGCCGCTGGTGTCAAGGCGATGTCCAAGGAAAATCAATTCCTGAACGCCGAACTGGCATTTGTTTAGGTTGATGATGACGCCGTTCTCCTCCAGACGTGTCATAAGAAGGCGGAGGTGCTCCAGGTGTTCTTCTTGATTTCTGCTTGCAACGAGTAGATCGTCCAGGTAGGCAAAACAAAAATCGAGTCCTCTTGTCACCTGGTCAATAAATCGCTGGAACGTTTGTGCAGCGTTTCGAAGTCCAAATGGCATACGGATAAATTCGTACAGTCCAAATGGAGTGGTAATAGCCGTTTTGGGAATGTCACTTGGTTCGATGGGAATTTGGTGGTAAGCCTTGATTAAATCTATTTTAGAGAACACTTTCATCCCGTGGAGTTTGCTTGAGAAGTCTTGAATGTGAGGCACGGGGTATTGATCAGCTTGTGTTACGTTGTTTAAAGCGCGATAATCGCCGCAGGGACGCCAATCACCTGGAGTCACCTTAGGCACCATGTGAAGTGGAGAAGACCACGAACTCGAAGATGGTCGGATGATGCCAAGTTCCAGCATGTGGTCAAATTCTTGACGGGCGATCTGAAGGCGTTCCGGCGCTAATCTTCGAGCTCGAGCGTAAACCGGTGGCCCGGAGGTTACAATATGGTGTGTAACATTATGCTTTAAAGGCCGCATAATGTTGCTTGGTCTAGCCAGGTCTGGAAATTCTCTCAATAAGTTGTCATAGATAGAAGTGGTGCTGTGAAGAACAGGTGAGGGTGACAGAGATGCCTTTGTAATGGCCCCTGTAACGGTTTGTCGGGTTGTGGTGTCAAAAAGACGTGAATGACGTACATCGACGCAGAGGCCAAAATATGACAAAAAATCTGCTCCCAAGATGGGATGGTGGACATCAGCAATAAGAAAAATCCAGCGAAAAATTCGCGGAAACCCAAGATTGAGAGTGAGCGACTTCTGTCCGTATGTAGCTATGCCGGATCCATTTATTGCCTGTAAGTTCGAAGCGACATTTTTAGATTTTCGTTCTCTGGGAGACGGTGGTACTACGCTTACTTGGGCTCCGGTGTCAATTAGAAATCTCACTTTTGTGTTCTGTTCCACGATAAAGAAAAGGTGACCTGGCGAGGGAGGAAGCACTTGACTTGTCACCTTCAGTAAGTGCTTCTGGGGTTTTCCTTCAGCCAGCTGCAAGGTGGAGAGCAGTTGTGCGCATGGGGTCCGTAGGTACGGTGGTACCAGCAAACCGGTGGTGTGTCTGCTCGGCCTTTTGAAAAAGAGCGTCTCATGTGATGTGCTTCAGGCCGGTTAGGACGATTTTGTCGAAGAGCAGCCACCTCAGTTATCAAATGGGCTACGTCATCGTGCAGCCTTTGAAAATCAAAGGGAGATGCCTCTGTCGCAGGTAGCGGGTGGCTACTTGTGGGGTAAGTGGTCGCCTGAATCATGGGTGGGGCCGTATCAAGAATCTTGTCGGCGAGTTCGGCGAGGTCGTCGAGAGGAATATTGCTGGACGTTGCCAGGATCCTGCGGACATCCGAAGGCAGACGCTGCAAAAAGAGTTCTCGTAGAAGGGAAGAATCCCGCAAGGAGGCTTGACTGCCCAAAAGTTGTGTCATGCGTCGTAGGAGCTGCGACGGCTTGCGGTCTCCAAGTTCCTCAGCCGTGAGTAATTGTTGCAGGCGTCGCTGTTCTGACGCGGTGGTTCTCCGGATCAACTCTCGCTTGAGGTGTTCATAGGGCTCTTGGTCTGGTGGAGAAATGACGATGTCTCTCACTTCCATTGCCTCTGCAGACGACAGGGACGTGACGACCTCACGAAATTTTGTCATTTGTGCGGTGATGTTTCTACGGGCAAACTCCTGCTCTACTTGCGCGAACCACAATTCCGGGTCCGCAGGCCAGAATGTGGGTAGTCGGCGGCTGATAGTGCCCAGTTGGTGGACCAATTGTTCGGTGGTCGGCTGTTCACCTCCGGCGTTAGCGTCAGCCATGTCAGGCTACTGTAAGAAGAACTGTGAGAAAAAAAAACGACGGTGACTTGCCGTTGCGTAGTCTTGTCAGGTTTGGATTTCAGTTTGCTGAGGTCGCGATCACGTCCGGGTCACCATATGAAGGGTGTTGATCTGCCCTCCATATATTTACTGGTATGTACAATCGATCCCGGTCGGCAGTTCGTGATGATGTCCTCGGTCTCGAGCTCCGTATCTCCAGCCCCCGGTTCTTCTTCTTCTTCTCCTTCTTGCTGGCCCTACAGTCCCATTAGCTCATAGCGTGGGCTGCGTCTGGACTTCAGCTGAAATGGTGTATAGTAACATTGCTTTCGTCCCTGTGCCCTTGTTGCACAGGGTTTCTGCGTCATGACTGAACGAGTTTGCAGATGGTGCTACAAATGTAAGACTCACTCTAAATATTAATGAAGACAACGCTGCCTTTTAGAAGGCAGCTACAGTCAAATTAAGAAATGCTGCGGATAAAATTAAGATATAATGTCACATTATAAAACTTATTTTGCTGCCGTCTCGAGAGATTCGTACGCTGGTTCTCAGTGGAACAATAATTTTAATATAAGGGGCCTCGACTCTTTGGGTCTCCCAAAGAGCGTGGGGCCCCCATTCTATAACTCTCTAATAGGGTAAATTAAGGTGACTGAGAATAAGAATGCATACATTTTTCAATACTTAGACCACTTTGAAAGCTTGTTCTGACCCAATGATCTCCATGACAATTGCTGGATCGCGTTGCCCGCTCCGCGAATGCGGCCACTGGCGGCCATCTTTATGGTTGAGTCATATCACCTCTAGCCAATGTACAGTCAGCACGAAATGAAACCCGAGCGCCGGAACGCGTGGCCATCGACATGTACAGGCTGCTCCACCTGGAGGGCCCCTGAGAACTAATGAAAATGCGCCGGGGTGCGACTGTGCGGATTATGCTTGGCCCTCGCGCGGCGCGTCTGGGACTTCCGCGTTTCGCCGGTGGCGCGCTGTAAGCGCCGTCACATCCGATTCACAAAGCGCCGTCACTCGCTTCGTGTGTTGGACGCTCTGCTATATCTCTTCAGCTGTCATTAATTATCGCTTTGTGTATTGCAAGGGCGAAATCGACCGATCTCACTAAGTGTTCGGCGCAAGCGTGACGCCGCCGTAACGTTAGTTCACAGGAGACAAACGGTGGCGCACGAGAGGGCTCGTGCCGTCTCGTGCTCCACACGCACAGAGCTCCAGCGGGGTTGTCGCACGTGCACAAAGACTAATGTTCCCTCGATGCATTGCGGCAGCGGTGACGTAGTCAAGCTGGCTGGTGAGATCGGTCTATTAAAGTTGAAACATTTCGTGCACAAAAGTCATTTAGTGCTTGATGACGTGTCACCGGAACCACGCTGGGGCTCCGGTGAATAACGTGCCACGCGCGGTTTCTGAGCAATAGTAAAAAGTCATAGAAGCGAAATAAACAACAAAAAAATGCTGCAACAGACCGACGCGGATGCCTCGGTTTTTATAAGCAATGCGCATGTTTTCGTGCGAGGTTATCAGTCGATTATTTTAAAAAGCGAGGAATTGCTCGCTGGCGCTCTGTTTGGTAACCACCGATATGCCAGGCGTATCAATTCCGGAACGGAATAAATTCCTCACCCTGTCTGAGCAGGGCCTATCGCAAAGAGCTACAGCCAGGTTAAGCGGCTGCCAGGTGTCGACTGGGCGACAGTGCGGCGACACAAAAGCACCTCAAGTGACGGCGCTTACAGCGCGCCACCAGCGAAACGCGGAAGTCCCAGACGCGCCGCGCGAGGTCGAGCACCCTCGCACCCCGGCGCATTTTCATCAGTTCTCTGGGCCCCTCCAGGTGGAGCAGCCCGTGTCGATGGCCACGCGTTACGTGACCCGCTGCTCTGGTGATCCAAAACCAGGAAGGAGGCTGCAGACGTGGCCTCGCTGTGCCAACCCAGACTTCGCACACCTCCGACTCGTCTCGAGCGCTCTGTTTCTTGGAGAGCTCACGCCTGTGCTGTTGCAAGATCAGGTTGCAATCCACGAGCTCTTTCTTTGGATGATGCTAGGCGAAACTTGAGGACTGCAACCCTTGCGTCGGTGGCGGAGGGTCGGCAGGAAGGACCTCCACAACAAGGATTCCACCGTATCGTTTTTTCAACCGTAACAGAAGACATGTGTTTCAGGATGCTTCAGGTGGTCCACTATTCTCGAAAATTCCAAATGACACTGCTTGCACGATCTTCAACGAGGTAACCTACAACGAAAGTACGTATTGTCCTTTCATACAGCAGCGTGGTAAAGTTTCATGTTCAAGGCCAAACCTATAAATAAAGAATACCAGTTCATTCCACCATGTCATGTGATCAATGTTGACAGGGGCGTCCTTATTGGACAGAGGCGTGGTCACGTTTTGATGGGATTTAGGATGACAGAATTTGTTTAGAGGTCGAAGTCTTTTCGGATCCCTCGTCAGACAGACAGGATCTCAGGGAAGGGACCGCAATCAATCCTTGATGCAACGCGTTTTTTTTTTAGCCGATTGAAGATTTTTTGTTTTCCGAAAACACTACCTTCAAGGTAAAGTGCCAAGTGTATAGAAAAGAAATTTGGGGATCAAAATTTTTCACTTCAAACTTCATCTCAGTTGGCGCCTCAGACAAATTTGAAAAATGTATGGCAGTATCGGTATATCTGTATTTGTATTTCTGCCCTCCCTAAAATGTATCCCTGTGTATGTATTTCCAAAGTCTTTTTCCTCTTTAAAATGTATTTACGATACGTATCGCGATACATTTTTATAGATATATTTCAGTATCAGTATTTTGGCTGCTATTTTAATGTATGCCAGTATTTGTATTTCCCAATACATTTTTGAGTACTTTTGCCCAACCCTGGTGCCAGGTCAGATGACTGGCTGTCTCACGAAGGATATAAAGAAAGAAACAAATAAATATTGTTATATTTACAAGCTGTTTAGAATGCTGTTCAATGTGAATATTGCCCTCTTTGTGCTCCTAAAGTATTCATGGGAGTATTATTGCCACCACAACTGACTGCCTTGAACAAACACACACATTGCACTCGTCATAAAGCCGGAGTCGGAAGGTACTGTTCTCTGGCATCTGTAAAGGCGCGAAACTCCAGATAAATGATTTTAAAACCCACCAGTTGTTTGCAGAGTAAAATAAAAACGTAAAAAAATATAGTTCAAAGATCAATAAAAATGATTATGTTGTGTTGTCAACTTGAATTTCGCATTTAAAAATCTAGGCTTCCAATAGGAAGTGTATTTTACTATAATGTTTGACAATATTGCCACGCGCGTCAGCGAGCAAGTGCGTGCGTGGCCGAGTGGTTACCGCGCTTGACTTTCGTGCGGAGGCCCAGGGTTCGATTCCTGGGAGTTCCGCGGATTTTATTTATGCTTCCAGTTTATGTTCTGGTGGATTCGAGAACATTGTTGTTTATTCTAGGCCCGAATGTTCTACGCGTCGAACCTTCCACGCCGATTATTCCAGAAGCCCACGCGTGTACATAAGGGGCTCCGCGTGGCGAGCCGGAGTCAGTTTCGCCTCAGCGTTCGATCCTGCTGCTTCGCCGCTTTCGACGCCCGCGACGCTCTGTTATTATCTTCTGTTTCCTTTTACTTTTGGGCACAAGTTCGCCCCAAGAAACGTTTAGTTTCTTTTGTTATCACCGCCTCATCAGTTGTCATTCGTGACAATATTATACAGTATACCGGGTGAAACAAGGAGACGGCAGGCTCTTTAAATCGACCGGAAAATTCGGTTTCTTAACCTATCGCGCTACGATTTTGTGCAGCGTTGCCCACAGATGGTGCATTTTTTTCGTAAAATCTGCAAAGAACGAACTTACCTGAGAAAAAAGTAAAGAAAGAAAAAGGCTTAGCTCCTATGGAAACGCAGCGACGCCACCGGTCTTCAAACAACACGGCGCCGTTTCACACGGGAGACAAGAGATGGCGCAACGAACGCCGCCAACGAACGAGCATACGGCGCCGAGAGCCGGCACTTTAGCAGACGATCCTTTCGACACAAAAGCGGCTCGCGTTCCGCAGGCGGCGACAGTCACAGAAACAAAAACAGGCGCGGTAACAACAAGGAACTGCAGTTCCTTGTCTGCTAAACACGATGGCTCTCGGCGTCGTCTGCTCGTTCGTTGGCGGCAGTTGGCGTCGCGACCGCTTGCGCCATCTCTTGTCTCCCGTGCGAAACGGCGCCGTGTTGTTTGCAGACCGGTGGCGTCACTGCGTTTCCATAGGAGCTAAGCCTTTTTCTTTCTTTACTTTTTTCTCAGGTAAGTTCGTTCTTTGCAAATTTTACGAAAAAAATGCACCATCTGTGGGCAACGCTGCACAAAGTCGTAGCGCGATAGGTTAAGAAACCGAATTTTCCGGTCGATTTAAAGACCCTGCCGTCTCCTTGTTTCACCCTGTAGATTATGTAGCGCATAGGGCAGGCAGGCTAGCCAGGATTTTGGTTCGGCGGGGGGGGGGGGAAGGGGGGAGGCCCGCCCACGACAAAATGCTGTATGAGGGGGAGGGGGAGAGGAGGCCCCAGTAAAATGGAAGATTTGAGGGGGGGCGGTCCCCATGGGCACCCCCCCCTGGCTACGTGCCTGGCATAGGGTTTAGGCTTGAGGCCTCTCCAATTATGGCACCGGTGAAAATTGTCTGAAAATCCGCTTTCGGCAGTCGCGATTTTATAGAGTGTTTAGACGCTTGTAATTGCAACCTTGTTATTACACGCCTAACGACATCGATGACTTTTCTACGATTATTTATTAAGCGTCCCTTAGATTTTTATAATAAAGTATAAGATATACAGCTATATCCGTTTGGCCTCGAGACTTCTCCATAACCCATAAACCCACCAACTGCATTTGCTCTTTTTAGCATGTTTAGGGGCTTAAAACTGAAAACTAGTGCATATGTCTCTAACGGAATGTATGCTGGCTAAAAGAAGGATGTGAAGAAAACGCGACACGAAAAAAATGATTTTTTGTTTATACAGCGTGCTGAAATTGAACAAAATGTGAAAACTTTTTTGGTTTAATAATTTATTTCTCAGTATTCATACATGATCAAGACAAACTTTGTATAATGTGGAAGGCAATGAAAGGTTCTACACGAGGTATTATTTTAAAAACGTAACTAAACTTAATCAACTAAAAAAAAACCGCAGGTTATGTTGGAGTTGTTCGCGGAGGCATGTTTGGCAATTTTTACAAAGATTGGGGCTAAGAATAATAAATGGAACCTGGAATGTTGTTTTGCCTACTTTTATATATATCACAATAAAAGAAATATAGAAGCTCTCCTTTGAATACTTTGAGACTGATAGTGATTCAAAAGCGCCGCACACGACAATCGTCAACGCCTCGTTGTTTTTTCCTGCTTCTTTGAGTTTTCTTCGTTTTTTTAATCAGAAATTAAACATATAAGGGCATTAAGATAAAAAACGTATTGTTTTCATTGGAACATGCGCCACGAAATATAAAGATTTAAAGCAAAATCAAAAATATGACTGCGCCTCGTTGCCTGAATCCAAATGTAACCGCCCAGGTGTTTTGAAGTTTACTCTGTGGGCTCTTAACCAATCATAAAAGACGGATCACATCGCCGCATTTGATCGCGCGCGTTGCCAATATCGAGAAAGCAGCAGAGACGCTCGATAAGCGCGGAGTGTATAAAAAATATACTTTTAATTTTTATTGCTTAAAAAAATAACTGTCGTAATTGTTTTTAAGTCAAGTAGTGACACTGTTCTGTTTGTGGCACCGGGCAACGGAAGGCCTCGCGGAACTCGGGAGTCACACTCAAAACGATATTGCACCGGTGGTCGTTTCGAGGATGGCCAGCGATCTTGTATGCCTTCAGCGATGCATCAGAAGAGCAGTACTGGTGACAGTATGCAATAAAGAATAATTGCTGCTGGGTTGCATTGCCCACTAGCATGGGGCGGACATCAGGGCGGTAGCACGAGTCGTTTTGCATGGCTGCTAGCGTCAGCTCCATGCCCGCAATGTCCGCCATGTTCTCGTACAAGGTGCTTCTGGTGTAGTTCTTTCTGGGTTCGACAACCAGCCCATCGTACAACCTGGTTATGCAGTCCACCCTCTGACTGAAGCCTCCATTGACCTGATAGCCCCAGGCGCCTTTCATCCCGTTGATGCGTTCGTCGATGTGGCCCATGTCGTACGCGTGCATGGCCTCGTGAGCTATGGAGTGGCCAAGGCCAGCGTACGAGATGACCGCCATGTCCTCATCCATGAACGGCATGGCCATAATCGGACTGGGTATGAAGATGCCCATGTAATATGAAAGGTAAAAGGCATTGGACGAAATATAAAGGCCGCGAGTCTCAGCGGCCTCAAGCACGAATGGAGACTTCCACCTAGAAGCATCCGCCCACTTCCCGAAGCGCGTCACCATGAAGTTAAAAGTTCGAAGTTGGCCTTGGCCTCCAAAGCCAGAAGAATGCTCACAACGAACGGTGCTTTGAACTTTGGCAGATAGGAATAATGCTTGTCCATTCTGAGTGGGGAATAGAAGTCGTCCGGCACACCCATAATTGGAATAAGCGAGTGGAAGCGCTCTAGCGCTTCCGTTCTCGAACTGTTTGTCATCCACTTAAGTTTGTGGCGAAAGGCGTACGACATTTGCCTAAACATGTGCTTGGCCACCTCCACCTGATTGACGGAGACGTGCTCCTGGGCGTAGAGTGCCTGAAGTGCAAAGGGCGCCACAGTCCAAAGGTACTCGGTGCACTTGCTGTTGCTCCAAACGCTCATGCGCTGCAACCGGTAAGAGGACGCCCACATGAGGTAGTAGTGAATCACCATAGTGATCCAGTTCATCGCTGGCCTCGTATTGTTCCTGTACTCATCTACAAGCTTATCTGTCAACTGTAAGCCTGGAAACCTATGTACATAAATAACCTCCCAGGGTTGGAGGCCATATGTTAAGTGCTTGCTGATCATGTCGGTCCACTCGTACACGCTGATGTGAGGCGTGTGCTCTGCCATCTCAACACAAATCATATGGTCTGGGTTTCTGTCCCGGACCTGAGAAGTCCAAACGCGAAACCTTGCATTCACTTCTTGAACGTCGGCTGCAAAGTGTGTGCCTCCCAGTTCTTCGACAATGGGCAGATCTTCGGAGGAATATTCCTGAAAAAAAAAAAAAAAAGTGATGCGTAAAATATTTTATTTGTGACAAGGTTCGGAAGCAAATGGAGGTTATTAAATTCAATGAGTTCTTTATTTAAAATAAATTAAGACTCGTATTCGACCCTTATTTTACCCCTCTCCTTCATGTACTACTCGAAAACACAAACAGTCCCGCCAATTTTTGCGCAACTGTCCAATACCTTTGCAGCTTTTCACGAACCTGCATATGGGGTATCCACACGAAGGAGAAATCCGCCACTTTCCTCCGGGGAGCGCGCATCACGTGAGACATACGTCATCCCTTTTGACGCCTCGCGGCGCGTTCTCCTCCGTGGCGGAGGCGCGGAGGCTTCGTTCCATCAGCACGAAAGCTCTGCAGGTGCACGCGGCGGAGCCGGGGACGGAGTTTCCCGGGTCGTTGACGTCACGACATCCGTCCGCGGAGTTCTCCTTTGTGTGGATACCCCTTTTAAAACAAATAGGGCCTATCCTCGCACATTGAGTGGAACGACGAGGAAACAACAGCGTAAACTACGGCTATGGTGCCTGGAACGCGTCTCCGACTGGTGTGTTTACCGCTTCAAAAAAAAAAAGAGTGGTTCCTCAATTTTCGTTTGGTGACGTCATAAAATTGTCATGCGGTCACCGGTCGCGATCTTGGCTGTGTCCCAGCAGCGGTGCTGGATGTGGCAGACGCCTGTTCTGCTGCAGACCGCTCTCCTCTGTGGCAGTCCATGGAAGCATCGGCAGCCGGCAGTTGGGACGCCGCGACGACAGCGACACGTTCGCTCGGGCTTTTAGGGGCGAAACTCCTTAGGGGCTAGCCATGTCCGTATGTCCGTCCGCCGTCCGCCGTAGGCCGGCGTCGGGTGCTCGTGCTTCTGCTCGTGAAATTGCGTGCTCACGAGCACGTGAGCACATGCTCACGTGCTCGTGTAGGGCAAAACGAAAAGAAAAAAAAATGATAAAAAATTACGAGCTCGTGAGCTCACGTGCTCGTGTAGGGCAAAAAAAAAAAGTAAAGAAACAAAGATGGAAAAATTGATGAAAAAAAATGTTGAAATCATTTTTTGCGCAGCGACAGGACGTGCAGAGGGCTCTGAGATGTGGTATACTTCGTTTCAGCTTGGGTCCAGACGCAGGCGATGCTACAAGCGCGAGCTCCGGGCTTTCAGCGTCCCTGCCAAGCACGCGCGTCGTGCAATGCAAGCACTGTTCAGGGCCACACGCTCGCGCTCGTAGCATCGACTGCGTCTGGACCCAAGCTGAAACGAAGTATAGTAACTCAAGACCTGGGGTTTCTGTCATGGATGAAACGTTGCATGTAGCCGCTCAACGTCTATACGGGAGAGGGCGCTGCGGTCAAATGCGTATATAATCGCGTTAAACTTTGCATGCATTGGCTCAACGTTATAGACGAAAGGGCGCTGCGGTCAAATGCTCAAATGCGTATATAACCACGTTCCATACCACACATTCTCTTCCTGACATGGATGAAAACGAACGAAAGGCTCGCATGCTGCGGCTCAGCGTCTACGCAGACAAGCACCACCGGAGCTTCGCCCCAACCAACGTCATTCACCACGTGGAGATGCGGTCAATGTTTTCGCCAGGATTTCTACGACCAACCGCCAGCATCGCAACATCCGACAGCATGACACTCCGGCTTCTATGACGTCACTTGTCGCCACTTCGGGAACACTTTTGTGTTCCCGAAGTGGCGGGATGGGGCGCTAAACAAACCAGACGGAGACGCGCTCCAGGCAGCATACTACGGCCAAGCAAGCCCTATAGTTTCTAACAGGTTAAACCGAGTACAAGCTCGGTTTTTTCTGCCCATTTATTCGCTAGCGCAGCCAAAGCCCGGCGGAAGGAAACGAGCGCGTGCTGGAAGCAAAGCATCCACCGGGTTCTTAAAGGGACCATAAAAGGATTTTTCAACTCCTTCCTCCTTAGCTTTAATCCTGAACTCAAAAGCGAAAGGAGAAATCACGTGGTTGTGACGTGCTTGGGCACCGGAGGATATGACCTCAAGGTTCTACCGCGTTTTTTAAGCACACCATAAAACTTGGCATTCTCAAGTAATGATAAGTGCCGTCACAGAATTCATTGGCCACGAACGCGAATTCTACCTACGTCTACCTATGATCCTTCATTCAGTGTTTCCGCCTTAAAAAGCGAACTAACCATGTCCTCTTTGCAGCTCCGCAGGAAAGTGGCTCAGCTCTGCCTTCTTCATGAAATCTACTACCACATTCCAGACCTTAAAAATGAGTTGCTATCACCCCCGATAGAATATCATCCCGCCTTAACAACACACGTCCCATAAAACGTATTTCAGGCTCGACGAACGCATTTAATCGATCATTCCTTCCTCAGGCCATCAGCGACCGGAAAAACCTCCCATCAACCATTGCCGCCACTCTGGACCCGAATAATTTTCTGTCTCGTATTAAATTTCATTTTTCTTCTTACTAGTTTTATGATTTGTGTAATTATGAGCAGTCCTGACTGTCTTAAGTGTGTTAAGTTCATTAGTTTCCTCTTGTGTTTTTTTATATATTCGCGTTTTCTGTATTGTATAAATCTTGAATACCCCCCCCCCCCCCTTTATGTAATGCCCTTCACGGGACCTTAAAGGGTAACTGCAAAAAAAAAGTTTTTTTTAAACAGTTTAATTGGGACAAGCATGTCAAAAACAATTTTTTCGCGAGGAAAAAAAAACGTTTACAGCAATACTTATTGCGTGAGACTGATTTTTGTTTGCGGCTATTTCGTCCGTTTTAAATCGCGCGCCACAAAGTTGGTGTTCCGTGACGTTTAGCCCCAATTGGCTCCTATACTTCTCATTGGCTAAGAGTTTGATTGACAGCTTAGATCTTGGTTGTTAAACCTTTGTTGTATGTTGTAATTTTCTTTTGAGCGGCATATTTTTACGTTTAAAGAATAACCCATGTAATGAGAGTTATTATTTTTTGCAAAAGGTTTATACAAGACAGGCACTTCCGTTTGTATTCATAGCATAACAAACAAACGCTTCGCCGTTCTTTCATGGCCGCCGAAGTCTCTGCTCCCACCTGTCTCGCCTACCTCGACTAGTCGTTTCGCCGAAGTGATCAGTGTTTCGTGTTGACCCAGGTGGTTGAGTGAGACTTCCTGAAGTGATGTAGTGTGTGTTTAGCAGCTGTCACCGGTGTTAGTGATAGGAAGCGACGCGGGGTTTTGGCTTTATAGTGCAGTTTGTTACATTCGTTTTCCTCTGTTTTCTTAGCGTTTTTTTTTGTTTTTGTTGCTGGCGCGTGCAAATGCCGGCTTTTTTGGAGATATCAGTTCCTGCAAAGCGGCGCCGTTGCAAAGTGCTGAGAAATCAGTGATCGTGGCAGCGAGTCTTCCAGCAGCCATGTCGCCCCGAAAAGTCACAAGCTGAATGCTATTTGGCTGAGGCAATCGGGAGTTCGCGTAGCGACAAACGAGTAGGTATGTTCTCGTCATTTCGCTCCGGAGGCGTTCGAGATTCGCACCGGTTGCGCCGAACGTCCGCGACTAAGACACAGCTGTTACGTAAAAACCTGGCACAGCCAGGTTATTACGTAACAGCTGTTCGCAGAAGCCTTCGGACGTCCGAATTCTGCTTTAGACGACATATCTTTTTTTTTCTCGGCTGCCGAACTATCTTACGTAAAGTTGTTTGAATTGAATGCGTACTTTTATCGTAAATCTTGGCTTGTGATTACGCCTTTGTAGATCATCTTATTCGTATTGCTGCAGAGACGCAAACGACGGGCATAACAAAATCGTTTGCATATTCCGCATACCTCGCAAAAGAACTTCCCCAGTCATCTTGCGAAACACGGAGTCCGCACCGTCCTGACTTTCCAGTCTTTTACCTGCTTTCGAGCAGTTTGTTCCTGCTAGTAGGTATGCCTCCTGAAACTGAAACTTGGCGCAGTGACAGAGAGGAAAGAGACAATGTTCGGAAAGCTTGGTCACCCTCCCCAATTTCTGAACTCTCAAGTGATTGTACCATAATAAATGCACCAACGCCTCTTCCCAAAATAAAAAAAAGCACGATGTTCATTACGTGAAAAATTGTCTCAGTTCATGCATCTGTGGGCAGGTAGGAAATCTTGCCCAGATTTACTCACACCGCATGATGAGCGCTAGAAACTCGCACGAGATTTAGAGGAAAATATCGGTGGTGACTTAAGTTTCCCTGAAATTTTGTATACGCGATCGTTTGCAGGACCGAATCATCTACTCGAGTGGTGTGCGTCGTTGTGCAAACACGTTGCTGTGCAAACGCAGTCTAGCAACACCAAGCATAAAAACGGCAGATGTAGGACAACAATCCGGAGTCCATTGTTCAACTAAAACGACGCAATTTTGTTGAAAACGCCCAGCAGCTTTATACTCGCGGTATGCGTCGGGAATCTTCAACATTTTGAAACGAAACGAAGGAAGATCTACTTTTAAAAACGCTCGCTGCCACAGCTCGCTGCGTCCTATCGGACCAGCTTGACCGGATCGAGCTGACGACGACGGGACTAAACCCGTTGAACGTCAACCCCACAACAACCAATTTTCGCTCCGTGTTAGTGTGGGTCTCTACTTCCAAGCACCGCACCATACACCACGAACGTTTCAGTTCTTTGTCGCATCGAGGTGTCGCACCAAACAGAACGAGATCGCCTAAGTCAACGCAGCGCTCTCGTGAACATTGGCTTGTGGTTGCGCACTCGTGGACCCCGTGACTCCCTTCGCTCTCCAAGCACACACGACGATTACGAATGATACTTTCCGTCTTCCGGGAACATCTCGGGGGCACTTCTCAGATCACGTCTTCCCTACATGTGCTCGCGAACTGAGGAGGCTTCTCGCGTCCCATCAAACCAAAACAATACGAGCGCCATGTTGAACGTGCGTTGTTGCAAGGTTTTCACCGACCAAACATATACAACGAAAGCAAACCGGCTCTAGCAGCTCTAGCTTCCAGCGTACATCAACGGCACCATCCTCCCCCCCCCTCCTCCCCGATCCGCGGCCTGAAGTCAAGACGCTGCGTACTCCGCAGCCAAGTCAATCCAGGAGAATCCAAGAGTGAGGGGTGGGGCGGGTGGGGGCTAGTGATGGGCCGAACTTTTGCCGAATCGAAAGTTCGGCGCCGAATCTTGGGATTCGGCAAAGCCGAACTTTTGCCGAACTTTTCTAAAGATTCGGCAGAGATTCGGCAAAAGTACATTGTTACCAGACTTACGTTGATATTTCGTTTTTTCTGGCGAAAAAGGTTTAATGTTTCATTTTTGTTAACTTAAATGCAACATGTAATGCATATTGACACAGTTATTACTAAATAAGGTGATATTCTACAAGATAATTGTATCGGTGTCGTTTTTGTGTGTTGACTGGCAATTTTAGTGACTCCTTGCACAAGTGGCGTGACAACGAGGTTGGGTAGAAGCGAGCGTGGCGCAGTCACGAATCACGCTACGAGTTTCGGTTTTGAGGCGTCATCAGCTCAAGCCTGCATGTGTGTGTACCGTGTGTACATTGTTAAAATGAAGGCAATCACGCTGCGTTCTTGCTTTCTCTGGGAGTCACCGTTTTGTGCGCGAAAACTAGGGTGCCTACATGTTTCCGCTCATGTAGGCACCCTAGCGAAAACGAATGCATCGGTTGCTGAGCCTTCACCAGAAGAGAGAATAATAATATTGTAAATATGCATGTTTTTCGATTTGACTCACTTGACGTCAGCTTTGCATGAAAGTGTGCGTCCCATATTCGCAACGTCCCGTTTTTAACCGTTAAAATGCCAGTTTCTGGTGTTAGGACACAAGGACGTTTAGGAAGATGGGAAGGGTTAGGAATGTCGGATGTGCAACGTTTGTAGATACGTAAAAATCGCGAAAAAACACTGATTGAAAAAGCAATATTATTTTGTTTTGGGACATACTATACTCCTGACCCGAAAACAGAATTGTTATAATTGCGAGGAGTGCTTTAAAGTAATTGTCAGCCAATCTTTCAATGTTTCAGAATGCACCGCATCATTTGTCACTTGCGCAGTGGACTGCGTAAATTACTGGTGGATCTTCAATTCTTGAGGCAGAAAGTATTGAAGAGAACCCCACTCGCTCACAAACGCACAGTTACCGTGTTGCCTACTCCACACCGCGCCGTGGCCGCTGGTTGTGCTACACTGCACGATGGTAACCGCACGACTGCACGGCGTTCATTAGCAATCCATGGCTCCGTCGCGTTCTCGCGCGTGCGCAAACATTTGCCGAATTTTTGCCGAATCTTTGCCGAACTTTCCTTCAAAAGTTCGGCATTTGCCGAACTTTGCCGAATCTGAAGTTCGGCAGATTCGGTCCATCACTAGGTGGGGCCAGAGCCGTATATGTAGAGAGTTTGGCCATTCGTTGGGAAGTATAGGAGACAAATGAAGAGGCGCCATTGGCCGAAAGCGGGCTGGGCGTGTTCCAAGGCGTCTTCAGAAATTTGAATGTGACCAACCAGAAGCCGGAAATAATACCCTGGCGGTGGTCGCGAGAAACAAACCTGATAACTGCATCGGAGTAACTCTTGATGACTGAAAATATGGTACACGTGATGTTTCAATCACGCTCATCCAAAATGATGGTGGAAGAGTGCGACTAGTGGAACGATCGACATAGTCCGTACCCCAAGCGCCGAGGGCCGGGAATCTGCCGTCCGAGCGGTCACACTCTGTCCGAGCAAAACAGAGTTGAGCGGCGCATTCGTTTCTTACATCTTTCTGCATGATCATGATCAAAACATCACGTGCACCCTATTTTCAACCACAAAGAGTTACTACACTTCACTCTTACGCGCTTATTAAAACCATTTACGAACATAGACCTTTGATCAGAACTGTTTCTCGCTACCACCGCTAGGGGATTCTTTTCGGCTTCTGGTTGGTCAAGAGAGCATGCCAAGCCCTCTTTCTGCGTCTGCCGCACGCCCTGGCTCTGCCCGCGCCTCCCATTGACCAAACTCTCATACTCCGTTTGACCTTACGTCCGGACGCTGCGGCCGCTACGAGCTATCCTAGCCAATCCGGCCCCGTGGACGCAGCCCGTTATACGGTTTCCGCGCGTCGCTGTGCCCCCGTTTCCAAGGTCACGTGACACTAACACGGCCTTGGATTGGCTCCGATGGCTCGTAACATCCACTGCGCTCGGACGTAAGGTGAGACGGTGTATACATATACGGCTCTGGTGGGGCGTACTCCTCCTGCGTGCGGGTCGAAAGAGCGGGAGTTTCGAATGTGGAGAGATTGTGACTCCGACAAAATTAAATCCTGCGGCGTAAATATTGCTGTAAATTTTTTTTCTCGCGCAAAAATTGTTTTGTGACATGCTTGTCCCAATTAGGCTGTTTAAAAAAAAGATTTTTTTCTTTGCAGTCACCCTTTAAGGTATAAATAAATTAAATGAAATGAAATATTCGTCGAGGGATTGATTGTTGACGAGCGCACACGTCCGAGTGACGCAGTGCTCGTGCCCAGCGCGTCAGCTGGCTTCGGCTGAAGTGTTTGGGCACCGCGGATACATCACAGTGAAAAGACGGAGAACTTTCAAAGAAAAAGGAGGTACAAAATAGTCTGTTAAATATTCAAATGTTCGTACCAAAGAGCAGGTTTTAGCCTTTCTACGCTCGTGAACTATACTTCGTTTCACCTTATTTCCGAGCGCGGAAGATGTTATGAGCCGAAGGACCAATCAAACAGCGCAAAAAGCGCAACGTCATGGACTGCTCTCTGCGCCAGATAGGACTAGCCGGCGGAGGAGCATGCACAGAGAGACGGCGAATACCGGCTAGTCCTATCAACTTCAGAGAGCAAGCACGCCATGAGGTTGTGTTTCTTTCGCTGTTCGATTGGCCCTTCAGCTCATAACATCGGCCGCGCTCGGACCTAAGCTGAAACAAAGTATAGTTTCATTTTGGCGTACTAAACGGTATGCGATTACTAAAATTTCAATTTATTCGAGCCGAAAATTAATTTCATAGTCCCTGTAACCTATCGCTGACACTCCACACGACGCTGTTGCACCATTCCGTTATATACTTAGCATACAACGCTGCCAAAGCTACTGGCGCGAGCGCGTGGCTTCATTTATGGTTTCGTTTACGCGAAAACGCGTGCAAACGATCTGCGAGATCAAACCCGATGCTCGCGCCAGCAGCTTTGACAGCCTTTACACTAAGCATAAAAGAGAGTATATTACACACGCGATGCACTGACACGTTTTAGTCCAGATGCAACTAGTGTCGCTGAATATTGGGTATTCAGTGACTATAGATGCCTCCAGGACAGGTAAAGCTGCCCTCCAACCGTTTCTTGATAGACAATGCTATCTTTTGGGATTTTGTTTGCAGTGGCTGAAGGTGCCGAAACCAGGTTCAGCACGTTCGGGCGGGAACCGTGCTCAGTGTCCTGGTGGTGAAACCACTTTATCCGTATTTCTAAAGGCCCCTCGTTCTACATCTTAGCGAATCACAAGCCCCTCACCTTTGCCTTCGCTGAAAACCATACTACTCCCGGCGCCAGAGAGATATGTAATATCGCTTACAAATCGGAGTTCGGGACCGACCTAGACTTTAATGAGGTCCCCGCCAACAGAGTTGCTGGTGCCCTCTCTTGAGTATTTGCATTTGCCTAGCCTGCAGGTCGGCTTCGTAACGACATCAACAGAACGGTGTAAGGACCTCAAGCTGGGCAAGTTTTTGACCTGTTCGCAAGTTTACAATCGGGAAACAATTAGGTGAGAACGTCTTACCAACACTTAAATAGCGAATAAGTTCTCAAGGCCTCTTTTGTGCTTGTCCTTAGTATACTCCTTCACCCACCGGTCAATTTCATCTTGTGTACAGCCGCATAAAAACTTGAAATTTGTAAACAAATCGCGAGTTGTCAATGGCTTCCAACGCAAAACAGCAGACAATCTCCATTTCAACCTGCGTCCGAACTCACATCGCCGCGGCGCTCGGTTCGTAGCATCGTAGCAGACGATTCAATTTTTTTTCCCGATCTGTTAGCAGACGACGTACGCAGTTTTCTTGCTTTATTCCCGGCTTCGAATGGCGCTTAGCGTTAGCACACGAGCGGTGTACGAACGCTCTCTTCGCTCGCTCCGCGAGAGGCAAATGAAATTCCGCTCTAGAACCCGCGGTGACCAAAATCGAACCCCCGGAGCGCGTCTCCGACTTGCTCTTTTACTGCATCCTCAAAAGCGGTCCCTCGATTTCAACCATGTGACGACATAGGAGTGCCGTGCTATCGTCTGTCGCGATCCTAGCTGTGGAACTTCTGTCCCTAAAGCGCGTCTTCGACTGGTGTGTTTAGCGTCCTATGCTGCCCCTACATCAAAAATGGTCCCGAAGTGGCAACAAATGACGTCACAGAAGCCGGAGTGCCATGCTGTTGCACGTCGCGATCCTGGCGGTTGGTCGTAGAAATGCTAACCAGAAGCTGCGAGTACCACACACGAACGCGTGTGTCGCTGTCGTCACGGAGTCCCAACTTCTGGCTGCCGAAGCTTCCATGGATTGTTAAGCGCGGTCCAAACCAACGCTTCTTTTTGCGCCTGTGCGGCTTGCGCGAAAGGATGTGACGCATTTCGTGTCGTTTTTGCTGTTTCTGGGCGCGCTTTCTGAGTCAGAACCGTGCGGTTTGGTTCGGACGATGCCAGCTTCGGGCGAACGCGCACGCGCGCACGCAGGCACGAGCGCATTCTGGCGGTGAAGCGACGACCAATCAAATGCAGCTTTTGTCCCGAGCGAGCGTCCAATGAAAATTAATCTGTGGCATCGTTGCGCTGGTTGCGCGTTGCGCCTTCGGCGCCGTCTTCATTTCTTTGCTTTCGTGATGGCGTTTCGTGTGGATCCCACGTACAAAAGTTGGGATTGCTGAGCTAATAAACCTTTGTGTGGTAAGGTAGTACGTCAGCAATGCAACCGTCAACATGACTCGGCTGACTGCTTTCGCGGCTGCATGTGAGCAGTACTTGGGTATCAAGAAGCGAAGGGCCATCCGCACGCTTTTGAGGTCTAGAAAGACGCTCGGCGAGTACGCCACCACTGTGCGACAGATGTACCAGGACCCCGACGGCCGGGACTTCTTAGAGTCCTTTGTATGTCAAGAACCAGGTAAGTTATGCTAGCTTTTATTGTTTATGTTTAGTATATTTTTGATCATATGTACCACCGCATAAATGCGGTGGTACATATCTATTTCTATGTACCACCACGGCACGACCAGTGCCCTCCACCGATTGGCCAGAGAGAGGAGCGTCCTACTACGTCACAACGCGTCTTCGTGCGCTTTCAGGAAGAAGTTAAGATCGACCAACTTTTTTGTGCGCGCCCGGAAGAAGCGAAGAACCGGCGCGACGTCACGAAAATACGTCACATCCTTTCGCGCAAGCCGCACAGGCGCAAAAAGAAGTGTTGGTTTGGACCGCGCTTTACGCTGGAGAGCGACCTGCAGCTGAACACGCGTCTGCCACACACACCAGAGCTGTTGGGACGCCGCCAGGATCGCGACTGGCGACAGCGTGACACTTCTATGACGTCATCAGGTGGAACTCTAGGGACCAATGTTTTGGAGGCGGTAAACACACCAGTTGGAGACGCGTTCCATCCACCATTGTGGAACAGCATCGGAGATCGATGCGGCTGGCGCCTGTTCTGCTGTATGTTGCTCCGCGCAACTTTGGCTCCTCGGTGTTTGAGCCAGAGTGTCGACGGAAACCTAAAGTCGGGATCACACCGCTTATACACCATACAAAAGACAGTCTGGAAACATATATGAGCGCAAGTCACCCCGAGATCCGTAATTCGAATGCCACATGGCAACGAGTTCAAAAAGAAACTTGGCACGCGGCATTTGAACCACGGATATCGCGGTGATTGATGTTTGCACACTGTCTTTTGTATGTTGTATAAAGTGCGACCCCGGCTTAAGCATACACGAGATGAGACGCTGCGACGACAGTGCCCCTCGCGTCCGCCCGCTGTTTTCGCCAGCATTTCTCTGACCAACTGCCAGGATCGGGACATCCCACCGCACGACACACCGGCGCCTGTGGCGCAACTAATTGACATTTCGAGAACACTTTCGATGGGTGGGATAGGACGGCAAACATACCAGTCTAAAAAAGTGTCCCAGAAACCGTCGTGGTACCTTGGGAACATTCAGTGACTTTAGGTGGAGTAGTACTCAACGCTCTGTCAGACTTAAACTCCGCACAGTCAAGCTTATGTTCCATTAGAGAATTGCAGCTAAAATATTCACGTTCCTATGTTTCGTTTCATACAAAACACGCTTGCAACTTTAATTTGGTGAGCAAGTGTGTCTGCTAAAAGTTATCAGAGGAGCTACAAAGAGCGAAGAACTGACAGCCGAGATATTCCTTGCTACGCACTGAAGATATTGAAGTCTGCTGGCAGACCTTTATTGCACACGTGATCACCTTCTCTTGTGCGCGTAGACACCTCTCGGTGTTTTGCGCCTCCCCACTCATGTACGCGAGAAGGGACACGTTTTGGTCGACTTAATGTTTTGCTTTCCCGCTCAAGTTGGAGGAACTCACGACCGTCTGGAACTTACAGTGTACCAGGTGACCAAAGCCGGATTCACGTAGTCGACGAAGAGCTGCATGCTGCTGGGGTTCAGTAGACTCGCCCTCGGCTGAATAAGGATGGTCACGGGTAGGTGCTTGCGTAAAGAAAGCGTCACCAGGACGTCGACCAGACTGACGTTCAAGACCTCGTCCGGTCCGTAGACCCTCAAGCCGATTTCCTTGAGGACGTCTTTGGCGTGCTGCAAGTCGTCCCTTCTCTGGGAGCGCACCTCGTAGCACAGCTTCATGGCCGCATGGATCTTGTCGGTGCTCCTGGCTGCTCGCTGTCAACGCGGGACTCTCTGAGCCACCTACGGGTGGGGTCCACAACAGTTTTCTCCACCCAATCGAATGTATCCTCGGAGTTCGGGTAGGCCTACAGGGTGCAAATTGCGTCGGCAGATCAGGAAAACATGCAAAGGCCCCCATGCAGCAGATAGAATCACTGACAACTAAAGAAACGCAAGGCGTGGCGGATCCGGAGCATCTCATTATCACTCCGCAGGTGACCTATAATTCTCAAGTTTTGAGTAACGCCCCTGGCGAGAAAAAAATTATAATTTTAGGTCGTGTTTTTGTTGCATCATTTCAAAGGCTCTGGTATGTGTCAGTGGACAAACACTACACTCTCAGAAAAAAGGGTGTATATTATTACACCCTTTGTCCCATATAATACACCCCAAAACTTTAATTCGACGTACAGCGCACTATAGTCCAACAGACGGCCCCAAATTTTACGAGGGGCTTGACAGCCGTGTGGTACAACTTATTAAAATGGTTAATGTACGTGTTACTGACTACAAAAAAAGTAATCGGGGTTTTCTTGGCCCTACCGCTAAAACTCAATGTGTTCTTTGTGTAGACTTTGATACGTTAGTTAGCTATTTAAAAACTTACATCGCACCGTTATCAAGCCCCTCGTAAAATGTGGGGCCGTCTGTTTGACTATAGTGCGCTGTACGTCGAACTGAAGTTTTGGGGTGTATTATATGGGACAAAAGGGTGTAAGGTGATACCCTTTTTGCTACGCTAGTTTGCACCTGTAAATCGTGCATGATGGGATGAGGCCATGGACGCCGCTTCAGGTCAGCCCACACTCTAAAAAAGCCCGTGCGTCTACTTTCCCGCACAAGCCTCGCAGAGCCAATCACCGTAACTTACGGAGGCAGCTCAGCGAGTGACGATGCCGAAACATGTTTAGACCAAAAAAAAAAAACGCGGTCTGAGTTGTGACATTAAGCAATGCAAGCCTGACGGTTTGCATATTGCTTAATATCACAACTCAGACTGCGTTCTTCGGTCTAAACATATGTTTCGGCATCGTTACTCACTGAGCTGCCTCCGTAAGTTGCTGCGATTGGCTCTCCGGGTGTCGTGCGGGAAAGAATACGCACGGGCATTTTTAAAAGTGCAGAATGGCCGCTCCTCGGCGGACGCTAGCGGAGGCTATTTTGTGGTCACGTCTCGCTGACGCGGACCCCGGCCGAGAGGAACAGGCCTAAGGGACTCCGGCATTTGCCGACGATGCAAGGAGCAGGAATATAGTAAAGCACATTCTACATTTCTTAAGCTGCCAGTGAAGAGAGCTGTCGGTGACCTATGGACCGAGAAACTGAGGGAGAGGAGGAGACGAGAGCGCACGGGGACGTACAGGACGCCGAGCTGTGGTTGGAACGATTAGTGGATAGACCCATACAGTTATTACAACAAAACGCAAGAAGCTCAGCTGGCGCTGTCTACGGGACTTCCGGTTACAAATTGAAGCAGACAGCAACCAGTCTACTTTCCTAGTCTTCCTGTGTATTCCGATGGGAAAATGTACGTGATATTTTTCTCTTCGTTAGGGTATAATAGAAATTAGCGTAGTTTCTTTACTCGTAACGGGTACTATGTACCTTTGTTCACATTATAAATGTGTAAATTATTTATTTAATTTTTTTTTCTGTTTCTGAGCGATGTTTAAGTTAGCAGAAATTGAGGCCCAGGTCTATGTTGTAGAGCATGATATATCAATACAAGCTATCAATTCAAGCAGAAAGAACAATTAAAAGTGTGTAGGGTTTATTCAAGTTGTAATAGAACACGTACTAATCCAGTACGTGTTCTTCGTTTCATAACTCCATGCTTCGTCTTGTCGTCTGTTTTGATTGTTTGATTTGGCATATATGAGCAACCTTTTGGTGTTTTTTTCGGGGGATCGGTGGCCGAGCGGACTAGTGCACACCAGTTCGGAGCACGTAAGCGAAAGCTCGCGCTTTGCCCACGTGCTCCGTGCGTGGAGCGCGTGGAGCGCTGGAGCGCTTGAGCGCTTGGAGCACCCCACCCCTGCCCATTTCGACCTGAGTGAGCATTGTGCCGGCGTGCGGTCATGTAGCACTACTGCGTGGTATTAGCCCCGAGAGCGAACACAAGCGTCGCTGCGGTCGCCGCGCCCTGATTGGGTGAGGTGTACCGTGACGTCAGGCGGAGGACTCCGCTCCGCGATCTCGCATCGGCTCGCTTCCCAGCACCGGTTTCCTGGTTTGGCGTTGTGTGCCGCAAGCACTTCGAGGAGCTGGACCTCGTTTACCCAGTGTACAAGACGTTGAGTTAGGCCGATATTGTCGTGCTTCCGTACATGTTATAAGCCTGCTTGTCCCTTTTACCTATAAAATGGGGTTACAAATCCCGAAAGCTATCGGCGGAGGCGATTCCGCCGATGAACCTCCCCGTCCGTTTACACGACACAAGGCAATCTTGCGAGGGTTCGGTGAAGTGTTTCAGACGCTGGAATTCTGTTCCTGCATGTTCACGATTTAGGACGATATTACATCCCGCTTTCAAAGTATTTGAAGTGGCATTTATATCATGGGCCATTGGGTGGTTGGCAAATTAGCTCGCGACCCCGACTCTGCGCTGCCACTCTGCATGCGCTGGTTCGCAGATGTTTTAAAGGCCCTGCGTCTGATGATCTTTGAAGTGCTCGTGGAACAGGGTTGTTTTACATAAACGTAGCTTCTCTGTGAATTAATTATATATTTTATACACCTATGCAAGCATATTTCTTTGAACATGCACAATGACTGGAAATTAGTTTGTATGGTAGCAGCAAAAATGGCCAAATTGCCCCCAGTTGCCTGTATGATATGTATTGAACTGCCCAAAATATGCACAGCAATAGTACCGTAATTTGGAATGTTTTTACTTTTTCGTGACATTCTTTATTCCATCCTTGGGTATTCGGAAAATACACCGTTTAGTTTGAATTGTCATTTATTTCCAATTAAAAGAGACACTGCTGCAGGTCCGCAAAAGCTTCCTTAGCCTCCAAACTTCCTACAGCTGGACTCTGACAACAGAAGAAAAACAGGCGTAAAAGCAAGCATTCGAACGTCTGCCCAGTGGTAGATGCAGCACTAGTAGCAGAAAATGTGGAACCTGTGAAGGTTGACAGTCTGCGTGAGAGAAACTTCAGGTATTTTAGCTTCAGGACAATTCGATTTAAGTAAAATCTCAATTTTAGGGCTTAAGGGAGTAATAACGAGCTAGGCACTTTCGCTTACGTTTGTTATACAACACTTGAGGGTTGATATAAACAAGTCCACAGATACCACCCGTGTAGTTCATTGAAATACTATCGGAATTCAGCAAAGGTCAAATGTGAGCAATATATATAATAAATGTTCCTTGTTTTTTTTTACTTTGCCCCTGCACTTGGGCTGTCTTACTTGTGATTCTCTCCCCATGGCCCAGACTGTATTTAGCATGTTGCTCGAGCAGCATGCAGCTTTTCTGCTTCGGCGATCTTGTTTAAAAACAGAGATACAAAAATAATATACATAACCTGCCAATTCATTCAGACCATCAGCAGCATTTATTGTGTGAGATGTAAATCTGGATGCTCCTGCAATTGTGGCCATATTTCTTTATTTTCAAATACCAGCTGTGATTCATGCGTTGCCTGCCCCTGTCACCAAAGCTTACAATGTTGGTTGAAGTTTCGCATGCAGCAACAGGCCATACCTCAATAAAGCCACATATAAAAATTTGCACTTCCTACAAAAAACACGCCAAAAGAAATTAAATAGAAACGAGCGCGCCGACAGCTAGCGTCGTCACAGCCTCCACAGGGCGAGCAGGGCGAGCGGGGCGAGTCGGGGAAAAATTCTCTCCTCGCCGTGACGTCACCCCGGTTCGCCGTAAGGGGGCGCCACGCGAACTTCTCGGGGCTAATACGTTAAAGCGCACCTAAAAAGAAAAAAAAAGTTTCTTTTGAAGACTCTGGTTGGGACACGCTTGTCAAAAATACACTTTACACGAAAAAAAAATTAGAGCAATATTGACGGTGAGAGATTTATATGAAATTCTGCGCGCAAAGTTCATGACATCACGGGTCATTCCAAAATGACCATCTCGGTCGCGAAGGCGAAGCTGATCCACCTTTCCTCCACTCGCCCGAAATACCGAGAGAGAAAGCAGGGGGAAAGCAGGTGACTGCCGACTAAATCGCGTTCTCGGCCCGTAAATATTGCTCTAGAAAAAAAAAATTTTTCGCGTAAATTTAATTTTTTACACGCGTTTCTTAACCAGGCTGTTAAAAAAAAAACATTATTTTTTTCTTTTCAGGGGCCCTTTAAGGACCCCAGGCTATCAGTCGTACTGTACTGGGTAAATTGCTTATCTGCAGTGGGTAACAATGTCACGATGTTCTGGCAGACTAAGTTCAATCCTGCTGTATAAACAACTAACGACTAATTCTTTTTTTGTGTGTGTGTGTGTGTGTGTGTGTGTGTTTTGTCAAGCTGATTAACTCTGTGTGCTTCATATTATTGACTATATGCGTAAATACGTGCTCTATAAATAGCAGTCTGCAACGTCAACACTATTGTATATGGGGCTATTTTAGCGCATTGTTAGACGCCCTGTATTCTAAAGAAAAACGCTCTGACATATTTTTGTACATCATATTGTAAAAACGTTCCAAACTTTTTATTCTGCCTCAACACTAAGCAAAATTTGCTCTTATAATTGGGCGCAAAGAGAAAATGCACTCGCTTTTTCCCATAGAAATGCATTACCGGAAGTCAGATTTGGACTAATTGCTGTCTTCTTCATAATGCAACCGCGCACTAGCGTCATCTGAACCGCTAGCATTTATTATAGTAACTCTATGGGTAGACCTAAAGCTAGCCGCCCTTGTCTCAGACGCGTTCGAATGCGAGGGTCAAACGCTGGACGCCTCGTTCCGCGTTCCAAAGCGTTCGACGAGCGCAGTAAAGACAAATGCTGCCTTTGTCTCGTCGCTCGGCGCTCGTCGAAAGCGAAATGCGAAAGCAAAATCCGAAAGCCAAACGCCGGCGTTCCGCGCTCTAACGCGTTCCACGAGTACAGTGCGAACAAAGGCAGCTAGCATTAGGTATACCCACTATTCTATCCAATCAGAGCTCGGCGTTCTGACGTCCCCGCCGTGCTCTCGTCTCCTCCTCTTTTCAGTTTCTCGGTGCGTTGTCACCGAGAGCCTAAGAAACGAAGGGCTTGGCATACTATGTTCGTGTTTCGGCGTTCTTATCGGCCAATGCTGCAATCCCATTGGCCGAGGAGCAATAACAAGACGCTCGAACTCGTCGCCCCGCCGTGCTTTTCTCAAGCTGCCGGTGAGACTGAACAAAACATTTCCTCCTCGTTCTTTATGAAACGTCACCAGACTACCACGAAGGTGTTGAATCGCTGGTTGGACTCGACGCCGGGCGTCTGTCGACACGTTTGCCTGAACACGAGCTCGAGACGAAACGCTGGCGAAGCACTTGTGTCTAATCTCTGCCCGCGCTCAGTGGCATTGAACTGGCGTCAAACTTCGATTGCATTCTATATCCGGACCACCTAGCTTACTTGCAACATTTAGCTCCAACCGTAAAATATTTTTACCTTTTTACCTAAGGGGAATTTTCCCTGAAGGGAAGCCGCTTTCAAACCTTGGGCGAAGTAAAGGAGGAAACGGCGGAACCGCTGAAGAGGTTGACAACATGCCGACCCGCAGCCCTCTTTCCAATAATGTCAAATTCATATGCAACTGTGTATAGAGTGGGCAGGAGAGCATATGTTTAAGGGGAAAACTGTCGAATTGTGAGGTTCTAATAATAGAGAGTTTTAGTAGATCGTTTTGGCTCTCCCGCTACGCTATACGCTAGAGCGACGACGCTACTGCGCCTGCGCGCTGCTAGCGGAAATATTGCGGAGCTGCGGAGGCTAGCGGAGGCGCGCTATCAGACCAAAATAGCGAGGCGCGTAGCGCGGCGCGCTAGCGTGGGTCTCGCGAGAACGAGACTTGGCGAGATAAGGGAGAGCCAGCGAGGGACTCAAGTCAAGATGGCCGCCACGCCGCGCCTGTCAGGTCTGTGCGCTTCGCGATCGTGGTTCTGAGGGGTGGATTATATCTTGCTGCTGCAAGAAGTAGCCGCGACAAAGCCGTTCCACGACTGCAACAGGTAGCGATTGATGGCGAACATGCTAAATACAGCCACGGAAAAAAGAAAAACGAAGAAAAAAAAAGCTTCGCAGTCCGTGGTGCTGTGACTGTGAGCGAAGGGTGCGGCCTCCTGCTCGGCCGCTTTGTCGTGAGGACAAAACCGACCAAGGAAGCGAGCGAGCAGGCGGATATGAGGGATTTCCGTGGCGTTTCATTTTCGGTGAACAACGACACAACAGAAGAGCTGCGGTTCTTGTCATCTATTTTTGAAGATTTTTCTCGGTGGCTTGGGCGCTTGGCTCATATCGGATTGGCTTGGACAACTTGGCCGTCAGTCGTATTCAATTACAAACATAATAGACATTTCCTTACAAAAGAAGCAACGATTAGCACGTTATTCAATAAAGAACAAAATATTCTATTAAGATAACGACGTTAATAAAACAATTGCGAAGAATCGCTTTACAAATCTGTTTTACGCAAGCCTTAGTGTCCGAAAGAGCCGCTAGTGGCGTTGCGTTAGCTCTCGGAACGCTGTAATTCATAGCGGGTGGCGAACGTTCTACTAAAACTTAAAATGGTGGTTCCGCTACGCTACATATAGCGGAGGCCGTAGCGGCTAGCGGATAGCGCAGCGGGAGTGACTGAACGATCTACTAAAACACTCTAATACCTTTTAACTGGACAGCGTTAAGTAGCTCGTGCCGCAAAGAAGACGGTGTCGGTGGCGTTGTGACGGGTAAGTCCTGACTGGTCGATAAGGTCATGACGTCACAGACGCATGACCTCGCGTGGGAATTAAAAACAAAAACCACAGCGCCTGCATGTGAAACGTGACATCATGCGTGGAATGAAAGTGATTGAAAAGATGACATGTAATGCGAGTTACAAGGTCGTCGCCTGTCACAAATAATTTAGCTTTATAGAGTGATTAATTTACCTTAAAGAAGTATTTGAAGAATTTTAGTCGGGATTCGAACCCACGACCCTCCGGTTACGAGCTGACACGCTACTGACTAGGCCACGCAAGGCACTCGTACACGGCTTGGGAGCGAGTAGGAGTTTATATGCTTATATTTTCGCTATCACGTTCCTCTCTTAAAGACGATGCTTAATGTCCTCCTTTCATTTTCTACAAGTTTTTTTTTTTTTATTTAATAGCCTCCCCTCCCAGATGAATGCGCCGACGAAGACATTGTAGCGAGGCCGTAGGTATATCGCTCGGTAACACCAAATCGCTTAACCTAAAACGCAAGCAGTGAGTTCAATCGCGTGGCCATATCATGGGCTAAGGTTGGCCAATACACGCTCCTTCCTCGGCTCCCCTCAGATGCACATTAATTCAACTGACCTGTTCAAAGTTACCGCAGGCATATTCGTAGAAGTTTTCGCAAGGGTTGACCGTACTGTTCATGGAGTTCCATATTTTGGAGTACATGCTCATGCGACGATGGTCAAAATGAAAGGTTCCAGTCCTGGCTCGTCCTTTCGGCGACAGGCCTAGCAGGTAGACGCAGAGGACTATGATCACGCAGGAGGCCACGATCACCGTCCAAGCGGTCGGGGAACAGCTCGAGTTCACGGCACGCCGGTGGGGCTCGGAAGTGGTCTGGTCACCCGAGATGAAAGAGCGACTGGCAACCTACAGGGAGCATCGCTTACGTTAGAGCAAGACCACCTATAGAAGACGAGGCCTACCCTCGTCGGCATTGTTAGTGGATTCCCGACCCGTCCCAAGCGGATAACACGCTGAAGCCCACGAGTCGTTCTTCAATGTGTTATCCGCTTGGGGCGACGTGTATCTGCTTGCGGCGACGCCAGACGTGACCGTCTTGGCATCGCCGCGTGCTAGCGCAATATCACCTAACAACAAGGCAGTTGCGCTTCACCCTCCCCCCCCTTTTCCTTCCACACACACACACGTAGTTCCCACCCCATGCTCGTTACTGTGGCTTACACTAGGAGTAAGCACTATATAGATGGCGTTAGAACGTTCACAAGGTATCGCAGTATAGCCAAAGTCATCCTTAAATAAACGCGTTAAAAAGCAAAAAAAAAATATATATATATATTAATGACGACAAATATTTGAATTGGCTATTACTGCTTCACGAAAAAATGACGCATTAAGAGTAACTGAAATAACGCGTTACTTTTAAAGTGAAGTGAAGCTGTTCCTTTGCATTGCAGTAACTAGTATATATAAACGAGTAACCTACTTAGTTATCCTGTATATTACGAGTGAGCAACGAGTAACCGTATTTAGGTTACTCTATTTTAGTAACCTGTCTACTTAATACCCGTTTTCCATGTATGTTTATGAAAGGTAGTGGCCTATAGTTCAAGGATATCGAACACCACATTTAAAAAAGCGATGATTGAATGGTTATGCGCATACGGTCCAGGGGTCTCAAATTCATTTGAATGTGGGTCCCAAATAAGCCATCCCCAAGGGCTAACGAGGGGGCGGGGGGGGGATACTTTAGTATCTATGGGCAAAAAAAAAATGTAATGGGTTTCCACGTTGCAAAGCAGCCAACCCTCCCAGCGACACCCAAAAGATTTTCCAGAGCTCTCTGCCTTTTGTAAGCTCGCCGTTTTTCCAGCGGTATATTTAGCCTCGAAGTTGATTTGCATATGCGGGGTGTCACAAAAGAAAATTTACACGGTCTTTTTACCGCAAAAATAAACCAGGCATCGCCGAACGCTCATTCTCCGCCCAAAGGTAGAGCTAGAGGTCACAACCAGATGCCAAAGCTTCAGCCCGATCCGATACCTTAATCAAAAGTTATAAATGATTTTCTGAAAATTTCAATGGGAAAATGGCGGCCGACGGAGTTTTCGAACACATGGGGCTCTATGGTACCAGAGACCGAAAACGGGCAAAAATGGGCCCCATTTTCCGATAGAAATTTTCAGAAATTCACTTATAACTTTTGCGCAATAGTCATGCGCTCTAACATTTCGCTAGGCTGCCGTATATCATCGCGTGACCGCTGTATATACTCCACAAATTCGGACATCTACATTTGCTGGTGTTGCAAACATCGCATTTCACCAGAAAACTGAACTGTTTAGCATGGTAGGCACGTGACGTCATCACACTTTATGCTGGTAATCATTGTGATTTCTTCTTGCTGGGAGAATCAAATTCAATGGTGGAAAATGCACGCTGCAGGAGGTTCAAGCTCAGTGAAAGCCAAGTATTTGAAAGGCACATATTATTATTCTTAGTGCATCGTCGTGAGGAATAATGAGAGCGTCTAGCACGACAAAAACGTACTTTTTGGCAAGAGTGTTTTTGCAAACAAAGTATTTTCCGGGGCCACGCTTTCTTGTCTGCGTCAGAGATGCGGGGAAGAGGAACCTTACAACACAGTATGTTTCTAAAACTACCCCCCTCCCCTCCCCTCCCCCCCCCCCACACACACACACTTATTTTTTTTTTTGTTTTTGTTGCTCCTCCAGAGAATATTTTGTATTCCTGAGGAATTGCCTCCTCCGCTTGGGTGTGATAATTCGACAATTTGATTGGTCACTTGTTAACAGCAACCCTCCATTGCTTTTATTTTGCACCCCGTGAAGTTTAAAGAGGTCATAAAACGATATCTTGTTGGACTGTTCATGACTTTTCAGAGGCGTACTGGTCCAAGTCTGGCCCATGTACACTCGCACAGGGCGTCACTGATTTAAAAGCTTCTTTGTCGAGGTGAAATTGCGAGGATAGAATGAGACTATTTCTTTTAGTCTTGCCTTCGCAAAGATTGATGTCGTATTTGTGGGATCAACACCACCCGACTGACGACAGTCCAGCGTGGCTCATGGATTCGACACGAGAAATGCGTGAGCACTGTACATCGGCTCGTAACAAGCAATGCCTCGGCGGACACTTGGGTAGTGGCTCGTGTCCAACCACTGCGATGATAAGAATAGCCGAACTCTTCCATTGCCTGGAGCTCAGCACGCATTTTCTTCCTTTCCAACCCCCGCGCGGGGTGGGTGATAACGTTTGCGGTAGTACCACTAAATAAGCAAACCTTCAGAGTAACGACACTTGGCCATATTGTGGCTTAAAATCATGGTTGCCAGTTATCTGAAGCTTTGTCTGAAATCACAAGAAACGCTTTTCCGTCCTCCACAAACGTTTAAACAGTTCGCGACAAAGCAAAGCAATATTACATGAGCTTCCTAACACCGAATCTAATGCTGAGGAAGTCGCTCTTTTGAATCATGACGACCGGCAGTTGCGTCTGCTCTGCGCAAGCACCGAAATGGCCGCGCCCACAACAATGTTGCGGAACGGAGTGCCGATACTCTAAGCGCAGCTCATTTCGTGGCTCTAGTTGGCGGCATAGGATAGGCACCAGGCCACGTGGCCGCTTCTGGCTTTGAGCTGAGGGGATGAACGATGCTTATATTTCTCTAATTTTTTGGTGACTGCCATTGCCTAAAGAGCAAAGCCAAGTTTATTCAGTTATTAACGCTAGGGAGTGATTCTAAGTAGTATTTAGTGAATATATATTAAAAATATATTTTATGGTTCCTTTAAGCAAAATAAAGAGGTGGTCGAAACTTGGACAATAACTTGAGAACGACGCTCGTGTGAGACCTAGAGCGGTTGCCAACGTTCAGCTGTGTCCCTCTGAGGCCACTAATATTTTTTGAAGTATCTTTCCCGTACACACATGTAGTTCTATGTAACGTCCTATTATTAAGTCACATTCAGTCATTTCGATACTTCTATTCTTGAGGACATCTTTCGGATGCAGTTCAGCAACAACTAAAAAATGTTTGGGTGCCTCAGTGATGTAAAATTGGTCGTGCAACATATTTTTTACTTTCAGTAAACACTGTCAAGAAGTAACCCCTGACGTTGATAGCTTGTGAAAACACCTAGTAGTTTGCCCCTCCGCGCAATAGCAGATGCTGAGAAAAAAAGAAAAGAGACAGCTGCCGATCCCCTCCTCAACTCGCAATTTGAACAAGCGGCCACGTGATCTGACGCTACTTATATACCGTCAGTGTTCATCATAGTCATGCGCTAGGGTTTGGAAAGCAAAAACTTGGGCTGAGCTTCAGATACTATTAGAGTTCGGCTATTATCATATTTAATTGAACGCTAGCAGTTACCCGAATGTTTGGCAAAGCTGATTGCCATGAACCCGAGCACTCGACTCAGGGTTATGAAAATCGTTTACGTCACGGCGTCACGTGACTCTCGGTGAAAAATCGTGATGTCATGCTACGTCACGCTGTCGACAATTGTTTTATTTTATTTTTATTTCGTTTGTTTGTTTACAAATTGATACATTTCTTTTGTGACTTGCCGCTGTTGCCAATTGGGGAGGGGGCTCAGGACTCGTCAAGCTGCACAAATGCAGCTTTTTTCCTCATTCCCTTTCCATCATGTACTTGTACTTGATGGAGAAATAAACATTATTATTTAACAAAGCTAATACATCTATGACTTCCTCAAATTAGATCGATTTAACGCAGTGAGTCTAGTGACATCACAGGGTCACGTGACTTTACTTGGCAGCATGTATTGACACCATGACGTCACGTGACAACGCAACACATAGGTAATAATAGTTCCAATACAGAAGCGCCACGAAAATCCACAATTTATCCTACATTTCAATTATGTATATGACGATTTGATCAATAGATAGAAATACAGCTGCCAATAATTTATTCCCATATATTCGTCTTGTGATACTAACAAAAAAGAAAAAAATACCTTGAACCGTTTTGAACCGGTTACCGTTATTTTTTTTTGGTTCGGTTCCGGTTCAGTTCCAAGTTTGCGGCGAAGATTTCGGTTCGGTTCAGTTCCAGTTCGGCTAAAAATAACGGTTCGGTTCGGTTCCGGTTCGACACCCTGCTTGACGAAAAGTTTAGATTGCTACGTGCAGGCGTCGATTTTTACGGTCAAATTTTAGATCGAGCCTGGTGACTTGGGTCATTCTATATATATATATATATATATATATATATATATATATATATATATATATATATATATATATATATATATATATATATATATATATATATATATATATATATATATATATATATATATATATGTCTACTTTAGGAATACACCTGGTGTGATAACCAGATTTAAAACGCGAACGTGCTGGCAGTTTTTAACGGAACAAAAGCAATCACAGTGTCGTTGCCCTGTCACAGTATTCAGAGAGGTCACCGGTCTCGGAAGTAAACTTTTTCTTTTTCTACGGCTGTTTTTGCATCATATATGAAAAGCCTAGAATTTTAAAGGTATTTTATGACGGGCAGAGTCCCAAGCTGATATCTTTATCTTTGGCAGCTGCTCCTGCAGAGCGAAAGTTCATGAAGCTAAAGGGGTATTTACACGAGGAGAAATCCCGGGGATTCCTCCCCGGCACGCGCGTCCCACGACGAAAACGTCAAGCTTTGCGATGTGCAAAAGCCTCGCGTTTTCATCTCGTGATGCGCGCGTGCCGGGGAGAAATCCCCGGGATTTCTCCCTCGTGTGAATACCCCTTAAGGTGCCTCTCTGAGCAAAGCTCGCGCTAGTAGCAAATGATAGTAGCCTTGTAGTGATATTAGAGACTTTTAGTAGATCGTTTAGATGACTCCGATAACGATACCCGATACTCTGCCTCCGCCTTTGCGCTTCCATATATAGTATCGTTATCGGGGGTATCGGAGGTATCCGAACGATCTGCTAAAACTCTCTATTGCCGCTCCGGTTCATTTACGTGAAAAAGGCCCGAGAAGCAAATATTTAGTGGAAGAAATCATCAGTCCAAAAGAAAGAGGAATATTGCCAATTGTGTGAACTCGTTAAATGAAAAGAGTTCCTTTTCGAGCGGAAAAGAAGCGACGATATGGAACTATTATTTATGGCTCATGCAACGCTCGAGGCACATGTGAACGGGGGCTCGCAGCCACGTGGTTCTTGCGAGACGCGTGTTCCCGAGCGTCGCAGGCCTTTCGGCTGGCGGGCCGCGTGTTTGATATCCCGGTATGCACGATAAAGGGGCCATTCACGCGGGGGAAAAATCCCTCCCTTTTGCTCCCTGGGAGTCGCATCACGTGACAACAACATCACACTTTCGCGAGAAGCCGCGCTGGCGTATAGACATCCCAGGAGGATGCGGGAGCTCTTGTTCGGGCTGCACAAACACTTCCCGGAGTGGCGTGGGATCTCTCTGCAATTTGCGGGACGTTGTTCGTCTGTCTGGTAACTTTACCGATCTTTCTCAGTGAGACGCCGGCGGTCATACTATCGGGATCGCCTAACTTGTTGAGGCTTGCACGGTTGCGCATGTCGTTCGAGGCACACGAAGGGGTATTTGATACCGTCCCCAAACCGCTCCTCATACAACTGGTGTTTGGATTCCACGTCCTTTATGTGACATCCACCCATTCAAGAAGCATCTTCTTTTCAAGCAGGAATCAGTTTGTCTTCTGCATCTCGCAGCGCTGCTGCCCTAATCGTGTACCGCTGTTTCATGAACGCCTTAACTTTTTCTACTCTCGTCAGCGTGCACCGAACACTGTTGTCGAGAACGCGACCGCGAAAATGCGTCTGATAACACTGACATCCCTCTCGGCTCCCCGGGTTTCGTAATTCTTGAGTCGGGGAAGGAGTCTCGCTGGTTCCGCCGATAACTGGCACTTCACATCCCTCCCCGAAAAGCATCCCCTTTTAGCACCAAAACTAACTATATTTTCGCAATCACCGGCCTTTACCTTTTCCGTTATGCTATTTAGTATAGGGGAATTCAAAATAGTTCCTGTAAAATCTGCAAGTGAAAATGACGCCAAAACCCACATTCAAATATTCGCGCGCTTTTCAGTGCCGTGATGTCAGTGTAAGGCAGGCCTGTAGGTCGAGCGGCCTGTCTATAGACGCTTTACAGCAGCTGTGCATGGGCGCCGCCATAACCGCCCTTCAGTTTTTGTTTCCTCTTATTCCGTTCGCTGCACTTCATTCTTACCACAGCAGGGCAGGTTATTGCCACTTTAGGGGCTACTACGTCCTTCTCCCCAGCATAGGCCTGTGTGGAGGCTCGGAAACGTCCGTTTCAGTGGCTTGGCATCTCGGTAAGACAAGAGAAGGTCGGCTATGGCGGCTCAATCTGGCGCGTGTGTAAAGCGTCTATAAACGGACTATGCCGAGTATTTGTTTCGCGCTGCTGCGCGTGTGCTGAGCGAACTTCCAAAGCATTCATTTGACACCGTGAAACAGCTTCTAATCAGTGGGGAACGAAGTCTGTGGAACAAAGAGCGAAACCCTGCCTTCCGCTAACGTCACTTTTTAAATTGTTGCCGGTAGAGACTTTAACTGAGATTGTAAATTCAATGCCTTTGCGAAAAAAAAAAGTATTTTGACCGGATATTTGGGTTAATATTTCAGCGATGTTTCTTGGTGTTTTTAGCAAATTTTCAGGCAAATCAGGGACTATGAAGAAAACGCCGGAGTACCTCTTTAAAGGGCCACTGAAAAGGAAAAAAAATAGTTTTTTGAACAAACCGGTTGGGACACGCGTGCCCAAAAAAATTTTACGCGAAAAAACAAATTGGAACAATATTGACGGCGCGAGATTTATTTTCAATTCTGATCGCGCAAAATCCATGACGTCACGGCAGGCACGTAGCCAGGATTTTGTTTCGGGGGGGGGGGGGGGGGGGGCGTACATCACAAAATGCTGTATGAGAGGGAGGGGGGAGAGGAGGTCCCATCAAAATGGAAGATTTCGGGGGGGGGGGGCTGGGCGGCCCATGGGCCTCCCACCTGGCTACGTGCCTGCGTCACGGAATGGTCTATGGTCTTTCCACCTCAACGTGATGGCCACCTCTCCTCTACGCGCCCAAAATGCCGAAAGAAAAAACAAGGTGAAAGAAAGTGACTGTCGACTAAATCGCGTCTCGCACCGTTAATATGGCTCTAATTTTTTTTTATCGTAACAATTTTTTTTTTACACGCGTGTCTTAATTAAATTGTTTAAAAAGACTTTTTTTTTTTAGTGTCCTTTTATTTTTTTTTTGTGTATTCACTCGGGAGAGAAATCCCTCCATTTGCTCCCCGGGACGAGCATCACGTGGTAACAACGTCACCCTTTTGCGCGGAGCCGCGCTGACGTAAACATCGCAAGGGATGGGGGAGCTTTTGCTCGGGCTGCAGAACAGTTCCCACCTTGGCGTAGGATCTCTTCGCAATCGGCGGTAGTTTGTTCGCGTGTCTGGCAACTTTACAGATTTTTCTCAGCGTGATTCCAGCAGTGGCATCGGGATCGGCTAACTTGGATCTGGACACTTGGCGACAAAGGTGGCGAGAAATCTGGCGGGCGTGATTGGCCAACTCCGCACTTGACCTTGGCCCTGTCCAATCAGAGCCGCCGGAAATTCTCGCCGACGTTTTCGCCAAGGGTCCACATTAGGGCCCTTTTTGGGGGTTGCGCTGTTGCGCACGTCGTCAGAGGCGCCCGAGGCACCCGAAGGAGCCTTCGATATTCATCAATGCCGTCCTCAAGCCGTTCCCCATACATCCGGTTTTGGATCCCACGTTTTTTGTGTAGCTACCATCCATTCATAAAGCGCTTTTTTTTTTTTTAACAAAAGCAGTTTTTTTTTTGTTTTTAACAGCAGTGCTGCCATAATCGCGCATCGCCACTTCGCGTACGCCCCCATTTTTCTACTCTCGTAATCGTGCACCGGGCCCCGTTGTCGAGAATGTGACCGATAAATACGTCAGATAACACTGACATCTCTCTCTTCTCTTCGCCGTTCGAGTGAATGCTGGGTAGCTATGTTGCGCTTTTGGACTCCCAGGAGACTTGGAAGAGGAAGTGACGTAGGTGTGAATGAACGTATCTCGCATCGCGAAACTCACCGTCATCAGCGACTCCACCAATCAACATCCAAAGAGCGTTGTTGACGTCACTTCCCTCTTCCTAGTCTCCTGGGAGTCCAAAAGCGCAACATAGCCCCCCTGGAGTCGGGGATGGAGTCCCTCTGGTTCCGCCGATCACCGACGTCACTCTCATCCCTCCCCGAAAAGCCTCCCCCGTGGTAAGACCCTTTAGTGAAGAGACAGGCGTAAGGCTCCACGGATCACGAATGTTAAAGGTGTGAGCGAGGTGGCAGCTCACCGCAAGGATAGGACCAGAAACATGATGCTCGGTACTTGATGAAGCGTCCATCGTAGCCGTCGACCTTTTTCAGAGATGCGCGTGCCTCGGTCCGAGAGTGCGAGCTGCCAAAACCGCCAACACGTTGCACGTTCTGTTTTTCTTTTTTATAGTTGTTTCACTATAGACGCTTTACACACGCGCCAGATTGAGCCGCCATAGGCCTCCTGCGCTGAAGCTTTGAAGACACTGTAGCGCCCTCGTTTTGGGTAGTACAAGCTCACCTGATTGAGCCTCGCAGTACTTATGGCACGTTGGTCGAGCTTTTTTAATTCTGCCTGGTGCTGAAGAACGAAAAACCCCTTTGGACGCCAAAAATCGCCCAGACTCAACGCCGCAAGACAATCAAAAGTGCCAAATTCATGACACCACCGCCAGGGTACGCGTCTATTATCTCTGGGTGATGACGTCGAAACACCTGTGTCGCGGCGCTTTCATTTTTCTTTTTCTTTGTCATGCCTACTTTGGAACGCGTGAAACGGCATCTCATGGCTCGCGCTTTTAGCGTCTTAGCTTTGACGGCATTCGGATTTTTGTTGTTTCTTTGTATTTTCCTCGTGATCTCGCGTTCCGCACCAGAGCAGGCACACTTCTGCATGCGTGACAGTTTGAGACGCTCAAGTTTGTACTACCCAAAACAAGGCCTAACAAGTCCATTTTCGCAGCACCCCTGGGCAACGCAGGAGGCCCATAGCCGCCCTTCTCTTGTCTTACCGAGATGCCAAGCCACTGAAACGGACGTTTCCGAGCCTCCACAACGGCCTATGCTGGGGGAAGGACACAGTAACATTTAAAATGGCAATAACCTGTCCTGCTGTGGACAGGACAGGTTAAGTCCACCACCTATTCTCTTTTCAGCTTAAGGCCACGCTCCCACTGAATGTGGCAGTGTAGGTACTTTTTGGCAGGTCATTACTCATATCGTTTTATATACTGTATTGTGGAATTGGTGTCACTGGAAAGGCAATGCAATCCTCTTTCATTTGATATTTTGTATGTATTGGTTTATACTGTTCATACGCATTTGTAGCGTTGTGAATATGATGGCGCGGACCCTCACTTGCTCCGCTGGTTCATGTTTCATGAAGAATCTAATAAAGATAACACGGTTCCAATAGAGCAGTTTTGTTAAGATGATGTCGGAGCAGAATGTAACGATATACTTTTTTGGTATTTGCACTACTTTGTTTTTTTCAGCTCTCCAAATATTACCCTAAAATTGACATTTTTCAGCACAAATATGTTTTTAATGACAAGCGCTAGGGCAATGAAATTAGCTACAGATGTGGTGCTTATAATTGGTAATATGCAAAAACAAATTTAATGTTGTGTAAAAATTTTTTGTTTAGATATTCTATATCAAACGTAGTACTTTTTGTGATTCGAGTCATGGTACTTCAAATGCCGCTGACTAAATAATTAAACTATGGTAAAATCTTTTATAACATTTAGAACTACAATAGGTGCCCAAGGAGGTGGACGGTGGCTTTTTTTCATTTTCAAAGTCATAACGCGTCGGGAGCCCTTCAAACTTACCTGTTTTTGAGGCACATCTTTTTGGACATTCAACAGATTTATTGGCATCTAATAACATTTATTGTATGGAATAGATATACATTGCGATGTATTAGATTTTCCCAAGGATCTTGCTTTGGTTTGTTGATAGTTGTAGAGCTCAGCTAATTTTAAGAACCATTAAAAACTACTTGGGTGTTTTGTTGCGCTACCTGGCGGATGGCAGATAAAACTGCTGATTTCTAATGTTCAAAAAATTTTCGAGGGCGGCGTTGGCGTCTGTATCATCATCAATCTCCGTGTCGTTTTACCTTCACATTTAGAAAATATATTTGAAGATTTACTATCGGTAAATGAATGGTTTAAGTACTGGGTCAGGTTAATAAATCTAAGACAAATAATTACACAAGCGTAGTAATTACACAAGTGAATAATTACACAAGTGAACAGATCGACTGGGTTAACGCCTGCGCTGCTAAACTTGGGTAAGGAGCTATCGTCTCCGCTGGAGAACGGGTTACGGAATAACCAAGGTTCGACAGAGCGCCCACTCTCTAAGTACGCGGCGGAGTTGAAAGTTCGCCTTTCGAATGTGTTGCACGACGCCAGAGAGATCCTCGATGCAGCAAGGATCAAACAGGCGGCCCAGTACGATAAGAATCATCGTCACTTGGAGTACAAGGTGGGGGACTTGGTCCTCAGGAGAACCCATCCTTTGAGCAATGCAGCGAGCGGATTCGCAGCCTCACTTGCTCCGAAGTGGGAAGGGCCCTACGTGGTAAAGGCACGACCTACAGGCTCGCTCAGAAAAATGCGAGCGAGGAGTTTGGCCTGGTCTACATCACAGACCTGAAAAAGTACCATCTTCGTGATCGGGATGACTAGGGTGCCTTCATCTGCGCTTTGCTTAGGGTGGAGTCATCCGGCCATTTTGTCCCACACTTTTATTTTCCTTTTTTGTTCAGAAGCGCGTGAAAGAGCCTCTCCCTGCACGCGTCTGTGGCGCTGACTGTGCTATGGCGACATTTTGTTTTCGTCGATTTCTTTGTATTTTTTCCGTGAGCGCGTGCTGTCGGCATCGGGTACTACAAAGGGTGGCATCACCCTAAACTGAAGGACATTGAGGCACCCTAGGGATGACGATGGACGAGAACAAAACGAGGAATCCACCGTTCCGCGTGACACTCGCGCGCGACCGGCAACGCGACCTAAGCGCGGTAGCCGAACAGTGCGCGAACGCGTCGGTGAGAGATCTGATAGGGGCTCTGCGCGGCGCTATAATCTGCGGCCTAGAACTTGATCTAATCTTTGCAAGATGTTAACAGAGCTTGTTCTGTCCAGAAATGCCCCCCCCGGAGGAACCAGAATGGGCGGCGCCACCCAGGAGGGCGACCTTCCACCTCCCGGGACACCGGCGGAGCCAGCCGGGCCAACTCCCAGGGTGGTCAACCCTTCGAACGCAGGACCAGCCAGCCCAACCCACCGGGTGGTCAACCCGTCCGGCAGGTGACAGGCCAGACCGACGACCGACAGGGTGGTCAACCCGGTCGGCAGCGGACCGGCCAGACAAACCGACAGGGTGGTCAACAGGGTGGTCAACCCGGTTGGCAGAGGCGGGGTGATCAACCCTGGCCTCGATCACATCAACAGAGGCAGGGCGGCGGAGACGCGGAGCACCGGAGAGCCTCGAGTGACCAGGCGGGCAGACGAGACTCCACCCCACGAGGAGAAGAGGTCTCGACGACGGCTGGAGAACCAGCCCGGCGCAAGCCACCTCGCCACACCGTGGCCACCTGGACGGCCCAGGACGGCGAAGAGGCCGTCCACTTCGTGTCCAGGGTGCGATGGAGGAACCAGCCCCGTCCAAACCCTTCCCAGCTGCCCGCCCAGATCCCACAGCCCTTCCAGGGACATACCCTACCGCCCTTCTCGCTTTCGGAAGACCACCCAGACGCCTGCTGGCTGTGCCAAGTCCCTGTCATCCACCAGGACACCCACGAAGCCAGCCACTGGCATGGGGACTTCGTAAAGAAGATGGGCCGTCCCGCCTCCGTCGCGGCGGCAGTCCAGGTACTCCGCCGGGACCGGCCAGAGTTCCTCTCCCCAGCGGCCTTTGGCGCAGATCAAGCCGACCGGGTCAACACACCATGTCCTGCCCCGGTCGACGTGGAAGAAGATATACCCGTCGGCCGAGACCAGGCCCCGGCCCCTCCACCGAGCGCGCACCGGCTCCTCCAGCAGAAGCTCCCCGTTTAACAGCTGCGGTCCCATCCGCGTCCACCACCACCAGCGACGCGGAGATGGACGAACTGGAGAATGCACTTCAAAGAAAACCCATCAACACCAGTCGTCCAGAGCCCCCGGGGAGCCGAAGCTTGAGGGGAGGGAGTGTGGGAGACAGTGAGCAGCAACGCAGGTATGAAGACGGCGCCGGGGGAGAAGAAGAAGAAAGGGGACGCTCGTGGTGTGTGCGCGTGGACACGGCTCAGTTCCAAGGGCGGTGGACCAACGAAAGAGCGGGTGCCGGAACAAGACCTCCAACGAAGAAACGGACTTCAGGGGCCCAGGAAAGACTTGGAAGGCAGCGAGCACAACAAGTAGCCAGAAAACGTTTCGTGAGCGCTTACTTGTGTGACTTCCTCGGAGCGACTAGAACTCGGCCTGATCGGGCGATATTGATAGGCGACCCACAAATAATGAGTATTCTTTTATAATCCGGAAGTTCGCTTGAACGTCTAAATCTTGAGTATAAAAGACTAAAGGCCAATTCACACAGTTCGTGCGCATCCGATGGAAAGAGGCTTAAAAACCAGTCTTGTCTCATTCGGTCGTACTAGGCTGCAAGTGTGCGAACGGGCCTTAATCTGGGTGCTGCATATTTCAAACCTGCTGCCCTGGTTGGCATACGCAGCCTATGGAATGATCAAGACGGGCAAAATAATACATTTTGGTGGGACAACGGACCAGTGGCGGATCCAAGGGGGGGGGGAGGGCGACGGGGGCGGCCGTTCCCCCCCCCCTCAAACGAAGTCGACCCTCCCCCCTCCTCCGCCCTTCTCGGAGGGCAATTTGTCATGGGTGGACCCGCCGGTGCACAAGAAAGAATGGGAGAACAGTATCCTTACAAATGTTCCACCCCCCCCCCCAAAAAAAAAAAAAGAAGAAAACAACGGAGTTTTCGATCCGCCCCTGCAACGGACAACATGGCATAGAAATAGATGGAACAGCATGGGGCTCCGATGTTGTTCCAAGGATTTTTATATCAGCTGCAGTCGATGACAGGTTCGCAATGTGCCAGAAACTCTACCCTAGAGCCACTAAATGAGCTGCGCTTAGAGTATCGGCACTCTGTTCCCCAACACTGTTGTGGGCGCCGACAGTTTGGTGCTTGTGCAGAGTAGACGCAACTGCCGATCGTCATGATTAAAAAATGCGACTTCCTCAGCTTTAGATTCGGTGTTAGGAAGCATGTAATATTGCTTTGCTCTGTCGCGAACTGTTTAAACATTTGTGGAGGACGGAAAAGCGTTTCTTGTGATTTCAGATAAATCTTCAGATAACTGGCAACCATGATTTTAAGCC
>JAZHYW010007752.1:0-54468 GCA_037355805.1 Ixodes ricinus
TACACACTTAAAATTTTAACACCCTTATTGGTGTAAATAGCTTGTCCTATGGGGAGCACCCTTATTCGTGTAACAAAACACCCTATGAAAGGGGTGTAATTCTTAGCACCCTAAGAAAGGGGTGTGATTTTCTGACACCCTAATAAAGGGGTGTGATTGTCTCACACCCTAAAAAAGGGGTGTGATATTTCTAACACCCTTAATCATGGGTGTGATTTCTAACACCCTAAAAAGGGGGTGTTACTTTCTAACACCCCTTTTCTAACAAGGGTGTGATTTTCTAACGCCCATAAAAGGGGGTGTAATGGCTGCCCGGACCTCCACAAAACGTACGGCAAAATGACCACAACTGAGCCCAAATATACCTGAACCACTCTTTATTCTTTCAATCAGGGAACCATTCTCTAGTTCTTCAGCATCTTGGTCACAACTTTGATTGCGACTGCACGTAAGGGAGAGAAGCTGAGCTTCAGGCAGATCCTCTCTAAGAGGCATGCGGTGTTGTATATCTTCTTCCCGTAAGCAATTCCGAAGAGCCAGTAGGCTGCCATTGTGGCAGCTAATCCTTCTTCGGCATTTGCCACCTTGAAGAGCTCCGTCCTATCCACGTACAAGCACATGGTCTCTGCGCCCTCCACGTCGCACCCAGTGTGCACTACACATGGTGTCACAGGAATGGTTCCATCCTGCATATATAAAAGCAGAATTGAGTCAGTCACAAAACAAAAAGCTGCAAAATGACACATAAGGAATCATATTAAAAATTCGTGGCACACTTAATTACCATTAAGGGTTCCTTATACATACTAGCCATACAGCAGGCGGGGGAGGTGGATGAGAGGAGGGGGTGGGAGGGGTGGGGGTTACAGGGTGCGCACGCCTACGCCGACAACGCCGCCGCCTTTTCGTCGAAATGGGGTTTCTAATGCTAGCGCAAAAATAAGCATGATTTTATCATTTTACTGCTTGCCATACCCCTGAGCCGCATAAGAATATTATGATAGCATATCTCCTGGTCCTGTCTAAGAGCTACGTAGTCTAAGCAGAAGGCACAAACAAATGTCTTGTTTTAAGACCAAGCCACATGAAAAACCATGCAAAATAAAGGGGAGCAGAGAACCTGTTTCGAGCATCACTGACATTTAAGCAGCACTTGTTACAAGTAGCTGATGAATGCTATATGTGAAAGACAACTTTACTAAAACTGTGCTACATGCCTGCTCAGTTGTAACGGTATATTCGAAGCTTGGTAGTGTGCAATGCAAAAGTTTATAGCATGGCCTAGATTTGAGCGAAGATTTGTTTTCTAGCATTGTGGTAATAACAGCAGCAACACATAACAGGTATGGTTCAGTTCCTCAACATTTTTTGTTTGTTGAGGAACTGAACTGTTTTGTATATTATTTTTGTTTTTGTCTTAGATTTCGTCACTCTAGGGCAGTGAGGAATTTGTGCCACACAAATAAAGTCGAACCTATCCTCCTCAATTTAACTCCATATTTTCCTATTATAATAACTTACACTTACATCCTCATTGACAACTACTAACAAAAGAAATAAAGGGAACATACTCAAGAAATAAAGTGTACGTACCAGACGATGCAGAGGTAATCCATACGACGTTTATTTGAGCTTAATGTCAAACAAACAGTAGACTCGATCGATGTCCGAGTGACGAGAGGAGAGTCCGCCACCAACGCAGCCACGACCGGCTAGCACCGAACACATTCCCCACACCACGGTCCACCCCACCGTTCACAACTTCGAAATTGATAAGAGCGAACAACGAGGGAGGACACTGGCCCTCCTTCCCGAAAACAAGGTCAGCTATTCATGCGGGAAGGGTCCACTTCGTAGAAAAAGTCGGGGGCATCCTGTTCTGAGTCAGCAAGGCGCGCCTAGCTGGGCTTTGCTTGCGGGCGAAGTCGAGGGAAGCACAGGCGAGTTTTGCGGGTCCATGTCTCTTTTTTCGCTGCCTGAAATCGTGATGCGTGCGATCATCCCGAAGAAAAATCTTCCGGGTGCAAAAATAGCAAAATTTTGGCTTTGGATCGTGGATTAAAGTGGATTTTGGATTGTAAAACAGGGTTGCCAAACGCAACTCTCAAAAGATCACGCGTTATCGCCGAGAAACCTCCAACCTCCTCTCGCCAACCGCCAATCGCCTCTGGGTGTGTCTGAACGGGGTCGCTCGCGCACCGCATCCGCAGCCGCTTCGCGAACGCGGATCCGCTTCCAGTGTGAATGCGCCATTACGCTGATGGCGTGAGAAGGCACCTCAAAGTCTGTGACGGTGGCCGGACTCGCGTCCTGTTGCTTTGTTCCCTCATGAGAGGATTAGGGTTGACCTCCGCGGGGGTTGGGAGGGGGACCTAAAGTCAGGAAAACTTCGAAGCTGTCATTTTTGTTTAGGCTTGTTTTTCTCATGGAAGCGAGGACGCGCGTAGGATTATGTTGCCTCGGCGCGGGTTTGGGGGATTATCTTTTTCGCCACCTGTTTCATTTCGTTTTCGCTAATGGAAGGAACCATCGAGTTCGAGACCGGGCACCTGATCACCAAGGCCTTCTTGGCGAGGTCAAAATTTATGTACATACAATTGTGAAACCTGTGCAGCACATATTCGTAGTGTTGTGGCGTGGAATCAATGTACTTGACTGCAATATTACGTTCAACCGAGTCATTTTGTGGAAAGGTACAGGAACAAGATTGTGAAGCCGACTGGAAAACTCTGCGGCATCTCCGCAACCATGTGTCACCCAGACAACGCGAAGAATATTAATAGAATAACCAAACGAACACAACCTCCCGAACGCGTTGCCCTTGAAAAGAATGGAAACAAAACCCGGGCCGGAAGAGATTTCTGGCCACAGATTTCTGCCCACTGTCATGGCGACCGGAAGTGCCTGGAATACTATGTATAAAAAATGAAGGGTGAAAACGAGTCACGTCAAACGAAGGGTAAAGGAAAAGAGAGCTGGCCAAAAATTGGGCCAGGAGTGGGAATTGAACCCACAGCCTCTGGCAGTACGGGACAGAGGTTGTGGCAAGGCTCCCAGGTGTGTCGGCGTGTGTGGGGTGTGCGGCCGGGGGGGGGGGGGGGCTTTTTCTGCTCCCGGGAACTCTCAGGGATCGGGCCTCGAGACCCCCGCAGTCGCCGCCTATGCCCAGACTATTCTTATTGTTAAGCCAAGATTCCTGTATATTCCTCACGCGCGTGAGAGAATAAATATACAAGGTGCAGACTGTGTAAATAAGATATGCAAAAGTAGCTAAATATTTCTATTTCGTAAAAGCAACTTTTTTTTTCGACGAGTTGGACTATTATCTGTACTTCATATCGGCCACGCATGCTCAACGTGCTTACAAAGATTACTAACGCGTCGACCAAGGCGTGCCTTTGCCTCGCAGGTCTAATCAACAAGGACGAGTTTAGCTACACAGCCGCGCGCACTTATTATCAACAAGCACGAGTTTACCTACGGATCGTGCCACGCGCACTGCCGCTGAAGATTCGCAATGACGAAACGACCTGTCCATGAAACGTCGTTAGACGATCCAAAACGGCGTGAATGCGTGAGAGTCTGCTCTGAGCAGCTCGCCCCTTCGATTACCCATTGATTCTCCTTCATTTGGTTGTCCTCAAAAAGATCACCTGCCATAATGAACGCGATGGGGTTTCCCCATTTCAAGCAGGAGCACAACGGTAAACGACGCTATTATGTTCTTCTTGTAAACAACGCACCCATCTTGGCGGCTCTCTCGCATCTGCTTGTCCTCTTATTAGAGAGTTTTAGAATAGGGGACCCCAAAGCTTGGGGGCCCCAAAGAAATAGGGGCTCACCACTGCGCTTGCGCAAACCCAAACTCCGTTTGGGGGTTGGGTTGGCGCTTGAGCCCCAATTGCTTCGGGCCGGGTTGCGTCGGCAAACATGTCGGCGCCCTTTCTGCTCGCTTTGGAGCGAATTCGTCATTGTCGCTGCAGAATTAGCCAATTTCGATGCCAATGAATGGTGCAACCGGCTATCGCTTTGCTTTATCTCGCTCAATTCACAAAGAATGAGTGGTGGGCTCTCCCCATTTTAAAGATTGTCCCCGAGTCTGGCAGTTCCTAAGCCTAAAGAGACGTGGTAACCGTTGACATGGCAACGTAAGGCTACTATGTGGCTCCGAGTGGATTTCGTTCGTGGCACGATACCTGCAGCTTGAAAACAAGTATTTCAAGGCTTCAAAGTCACTCCAGTTCAGTTCACATTAGTGCAACTGCTCGCAGAGTATGCACGCTGGCGTTCGTCTCAGTCTCGGCATAGTTGAAGGCCTAAATCTTCGGCTGCAGATGGTCGAAGCGCACACGAACGCCCATAAAATTCGAGAACGAGTCATATACCTAAAACAGTGCGCAAGCACAGGAGGAAGAAAATAGAACACAGGAAAGAGCGCTGACTCCCAACCTAGTGGCATTGTAGAAAGAAAGAGAAAGAGGAAGCTTCAGACATGAAGCCCATGGGCACCCACAAGGTAAAAAGAAAGAAAGAATAAAAACAGATACATTACTAAGTTCCAGTAGAAAAGGAGGAAACTGATATTATAAGGTCACGACAAAAAAAAAAGATGAGAAAAAAGGAGAAAGCAACACAACAACGTGAGGCTTCATGTCTAAAGCTTCTCTTTCTCTTTCTTTCACAATACATAAGTTAAGAGTCAGCCTCCCTTCCCTGTGTTCTGTTGTCTTCCTCCTGTGCTTATGCGCTGTTTTAGGTATGTCTCATAAGTACCAGCTAGCTCAACTCTCTATGCTAGCTACGAGAACAAGCGCCAAATTAGAGCGCTACGAATTGTATTGTTATCTGGCTACACCCGAAGCGGGATGGCCGAACGAGTCGAGGCCGATCCAAGGCCAGAAGAAAATGGCGGAAGAGAAGGCTCCCGCGCGCGTTCGCTTCTTGATCGACGATGACATTTATAGCGCTACGCAAAGTGTACGCCACTAACCCATTCCAGTATTCCAGGAGATGGACTTCAATTGCCGAAAGGGTCTCGAAGCAATCGGAAGAAATTTCTCCACGCGGGCCATCCGCGACCGGGTCGACCTGCTGCTGGCACAGTTTAATACAAAGCACAGATTTCCCGGTAACTTTTTGTAACGTAACGTAAAAAAAAGGGTTTGTGCGAACGAGTTTTTAGCCACGGGTGGCACTACGTTACCACGTCAACAGTTACGACGTATGTTGTAGCGCAGGAACGGCCAGAATCAGGTGCTATCATTAAAATGGGGTGAGTTCACCGCTCATTCTTTGCGACTTGAGCGAGATAAACCAAAGCGAAATCCGGTTGCACCATTCATTCGCAATGAAATTGGCTAATACTGCACCAACCATGACGAATTTGCTGCGGAAGCGAAGCGGAAGGGCGCCGCCATGTTTGCCGACGCAACCCGGCCCCAAGCAATTTGGGGGCCCCACGCTATTTCTCGAATTTCACGTTGGGTGCGCGCGCCAACCCAATACCACAAACGGAATTTGGGTTCTGCGCATGCGCAGTGCTAAGCCCCTATTTCTTTGGGGCCCCAAAGCTTTGGAACCCCCTGTTATAAAACTCTCTATAACTGTTGTGCTGCTTCAGCCACATGATGGGCTAAAAGCAAGCTGCACTTACCAGCGTCGTGCGTGTGACAGGGGAATGGCCCCTCGAATTCGCAGATAATTTCATTGGCGCACATGATAGCCTGGTATTTGAGGGCGTGCACTCTGTTTTGACCAGGGAAGTAAAACTTCTGATTCAGAGACGGTCGGCAGATGGGTCTTGCTTTGCCGTTTCAACTGGTGTTACCCCTCTCTATTATTTGTACCGCAAGCCACATTAAAGTGTCGTTTCAGCGCAAATGTTTCGCGTTTTAATAATTTTTCACTGTTAAATAGTTCATTCGTTGTCCACAATGGCGCTGCATGCGAAAAGGGCGAGCGTGCCGCGTTGCGTCGTCACAAACCCTATTCTATAAGCACGCTGCGTGAGGTGTCGTTGCGTTGGGTACCGTTGGGTACCCCAAAGCGTTGGGTTCCCCAAAGCGTTGGGGCCCCCCTATTCAAAAACTCTCTATTGTCCGCCACTGCGCTGACTGCGTGACTCGAGCCATCTCGCGATCTCGCTACCGTCATTAACTGATCGTTGGCTTGAATAGCATTCCGTGGCCCGTCGGCACAGTACATTCTTGCCAACCTGCTGAAACGACCATCGTCGCATCTTGGTCAACTAGCTGCACAATTTCAGCGTAACATCGGAAGCCCTGGAGTTTTATATTCTTCACGTCCCCCACACTCCACACGCCCACCGCTAGACGTGCGTGAAACACTTCCAGACCTGCCTCGGAAAAAAGATATTCACCCGACTGTCGCCCGCACAGCTGTCGCAGTGGCTCTCGAAAATGAATACGTTGAACATCTTGAGGTCTACACAGACGGCTCAGTTGACAAGAAGAGAGGAACTGCAACCGCGGCATACACGATCCCCGCAATACCAACTGAAAGTGCGGTTCTCTTAAACATCGAGACGTCCTCTACCACAGCAGAGACGGTTGCGATTCTTCTGGCACTTACGGCACTGCAGGAACGTCCTGCGATCGGTAAGGCTGTGATTCTAACCGATTCCCGAAGTGCGCTAGTTCACATCGCCAACGCCGAGCACGCTCCCTTGATCGCCCAGGAAGCTGCACACATAGCAACAAAGCTAGAGGACAACGGTTGGAGACTGGTATTTCAGTGGGTGCCATCCCACAGCGGAATTCCTGGAAATGAACGTGCAGATACCCTGGCAACAAGAGCACATAGCATCTCGACTACCACGCACAACCTGCGACGCTTCCACGAGGCGCGCCTTCTCATCGCACGCGATCTCAGGAAAAGACACCCCGATCCCGGGACAGCCAATGGAGAAGGTCCTGTACCAGTCCCAGCCTCTAAACTGACGCGGAAAGACGCAACGCTTTTGCATCGTCTCCGAACTAATAGCGCGTTCACGAGGAAGACATTGCATCGCTTTGGAAGGACATCTCAGAGAAGCAGTGCTGACTGCACTGCGTGCGGGGAGGTTGAAGACATCGATCACATACTATGGCACTGCCCGGAATACGAGAAAGCACGGAAAACATTACTAGCTTCGGTTAGGGCGACAGGGGCACAGGTGTCCACAACAGAGGAACTGCTATTCCCTACTGGTGGCAAGCAACGGGCGCGGGTCATATTCCGTGCAGTGCTCGAGTTTGCGCATGTGACTGAGATTTCAGACCGCCTCTAACTGCCGCGCGCAATTCGGAAACCGGTAAAGATCTCGTCACACGTTTGCGACATGACAATGATGCAAAACTCCAGTGAACATAACTGTGTTGTGGCAGAACTGCGGAACTGCGGCTGTGTTTCGCCGCCGCTTCGCGGCGGCGCGACATGTTACACAGGTTCAGCTCGTCGCCGCTCGCGCGGCGACGAGCTGTACTTGCGCAATTGACCAAATGTTGGGAGCGATTGAGCGACTGTTGGCACTTGCGCGTTTTATCGAACGTTTACTTTGAACCATGTTTTAGACGTGTGTTAGCAACGCTTTGCCCCCCCCCCTCCCTCTACCCTACAAATGATTTGATTGGCGCTTTCCCCTAGTAACTTCCAAAATATTTTATTCAACCCATCTCAATCCACATCTTTCCTTCCCTCTCCCCTTTGGCTATGCGAGTCTTTTCCCTGCCTGGAGAATAACATTTCGCATAGCCATTAAACCCCCTTTCCCGTTTTATACACCACATCCCCCCCCCCCCCCCCCCCGCATTCCATGGAGAATCCAATTCAAGCCCATATTTTTGCGTGCTGTTTGTAGGGTGCCTGGAAGCCTGGACGCGTCATCGTTCTACGCACCGTACTGTTTGCTTGCCTCCCGGCCTCGCGCCCAGTTCAAACATGTTCGGAAGCGCGGTCGCTGGACGTGCGTTGACCACTCGACCGGGGACGGAAGCATAGAGCATTGCTCATCGTCATTTGCGACGGGTTTTCGGGCAGAAATTGGTAGGAATAAATGGCCTCTCCTCTGGCGAGAAGAAAAACCGCGTCCATGACAATGATGTTGACGGAACAGAGGGGAAAGCGGATTTTTGTAAGATTAATGTGACGCGCATTCTTGCACGTTCTCGTTGATGTCCTGAAGTTTTGAAGGGACGCGGACCGATTCGCTACATAATTCTAAGCAATTTGAGCTACGTCTTGGAATTGCACAAAGTATAAAATCCACCGCTTAAAGCACATATTACATAAAAATTGGAGCTTGCTAATGCAGGCGACATTTTTTTTCCCGACTCGTTTCATAGTTAGCTTCTCGATTTGGGGCACGTGCTGCTATACGGCGATGACGATCAACCAATGTCACGATGTCCTTACCGGTTCCTCTCGCAGACAAGGGTTTCTTCGACGTGATTAACTTCGACTCCTTGAAATCATATAAGTCCATCACACCCTTTCTACACGTTATGTACGAGGGGTGTTGCGACGAGTGCGTACACCCTTCTAACACGATTTCATAAACATATTTCAAACTGTGGGTGTGATAGGGGTGTAAGAGGGGTGTATGTAGGGTGTAAGCCTTCTCGTACACCCCTGTTACACCCACCAATACTCTAAATCGTGTAAAATGGGTGTAGGAAGGGTGTAGGAGGGGTGTTGGTTAAAAAAACACCCTTTTAACACGATTTTGGGTGTTAAAATATTTACTGTGTAATGTCTGAGAGATGAGGGGGCGAGGGGGGATGGCGAGGAGAAGCCGTGGAACGGGGAAAAAAAGGTATAACCAACACAAACACACACTCAAATAGGGGTAAGGAAGGGCCATAGAAATTGTTCGGGGGAGAGAGAGAGTGGATGGGGTGATAGTAGTGAAGAAGGGGGATATCCCTTCCCCCGAATTCTTAGAGCGCAACTCTTATGCGCCCGTTTCGAGCTTGATCGGCGTCGCCGTCGGCGTAACCGCGCGCGCGTTGCATTATGGGACGTTTTTTCACTAAATTTAGCGGGGAAATTGACGTCACGTAATTTTAACATCAATTAGGTTTCCCCGCTAAATGAGAGGCAAGCAGGATAGAAAGAGAGGGGGGGGGGGGGAATGGAGGGGCATACCCTCCCTTCCGTACCCTCCCCTCCTCCTCCTCAAGAGCTGCGCTTTAATTCGACATTACAGAAAACTGCAAACGTCTGTCATTTTTTTTTATTATAACTTTGAAATGCTATAGTCCGGGGCTGGGGCGATATCCCCCCCTCCCCCCCTCTTTACACCCTTATGCCTTTTGCGCTCCCTTTTTCGACGCCACTTGGGGGGGGGGGTGAATCGCCCCCCTCCCCGTTCTTCTGTTTCGACGACCCTGCTTAGAGGCGTTCTAACTGAGCGATGACGAGGAACAGCACAGCGTGCAATTTTCGAAATTATGGTTCTAGAGATTCTGGAATTAAAACGGGGCGCGTTCCATGAACTTACGAGCGGCCATGGCAGACTTTCAATCGAGAGGCTCGTGCCAGGGCTCGTTGTGTGCAGGCGCGTTCAGTGACGTCCTTTTATAGTTCATAACTCTGACGTCAGGGTCAGGATTATCAGTTGTGAACGACAAATTTGATGGTGCGTGTTCGAGTCGACGGTGAAAAGTTTGGTTGTGTACGAAGAAAGCTTGGTGTTCTCGCGTTCTCGAAACATCACCGTCAATATTGACAAACTGACATTACTCTTATTTCAGTTGATGAATGCAGAATTAATCCCAGTTTGGCTAATCTTTGAAAGTGTATCATAAAATTATTTTATCTCCCGCTGATGGGGCACAACTGCCCGGAAGCCAAATCCGTCCAAAAGTGGACAATGCTACTCCGCTGGTTGTTATCTAGCCACGTCGGGCTACACTCTGATCAAATTCAAAAGGCCGAGATAAATAAAAGGGACGACAGGGACGTTTTTTTAGTAAATTCTGCTTTATCGGCGGAGATAAGAACGATGCCAGACTATCAACTTTGACGGTGTCGATTTTGGAATGCAATTACCCAAGCTCGGTGCCTGAGACCTCATCGTGACTTATCGTGTACGACGACCATCTCCGCGTGCTTTCTCGTGCACTCTAAGAAAAAATGGAGGAAAAAAGTCGCAACGGCGGGTCTTCCTCCCTTCTACTGACGCGCCCCCAAGCGGACACGAGAAAAAGGGAGGAACGAAACGTTTTTGTCCTTCTCCAGGCAGACGGGAGAAAGCTTTCGCCCTCCCGACTCATCTTCTTTCGGTTTCGTTTTTCGAGCAGGTTGCGCACGTTGTTTAATAAATGCTGTTGAGTTGATTGAGCTTCAGCGGCAGCGAAGGCCGCCTGTAATTCCGTCTTCTAGTCCAAACGTGCAGAACATTTCGGTTGCATCGACGTTTTTATCACTAATTTTATCAAACGAGCAAACGAAGCCGCTAGAAACAGCGAAGTTTCGGAGCAGTGCCAGCAGCGCCACTTACACTGGGTAAAATGGGCGTCTCCGGATTGCGGGAGCCGGACTCACGCGGAGCTACAGTAGCGAAACCACGCGGAAATGTGTCGACGTTTTCGACGTTATGGAAATCGCAGGAACTGCGTCCGAGACAGGCAGGTTTTGCTGCCGGCTGCCTGGGTGCCTTCCGTGCTGAGTTCGGTTCTGTTTTCCGATGCCGAGTGCAACCGGCGTTCAACGTGGTTCTGTATTCGTGCGTGTCAGCAACATAGCAGCAACATCGTGATGGCAGTGTTGTGGGTTGTGAACAGAAGACTGGAATTATCGCCGATGTGACCGTGTGTTCGCGTATCAGTGGTGTAACAACAAGATGAGATGACGTAAACTGTCGGGCATTGATGCCGCTGGTCGGGCCGTGATCGGAGGCGGCGGGGTGTCGCAGGTTGACATTCCGCTTTACATTAAAACGTTTAATACCACTTGAGGATTAGGTGCAATCGATCGACGTGCGGATTGCGGATAGTCATGTTGGAATGCTGGTCTGAACAGTAAGCTCCTATCGTACAGTGGCCAATGTGACTGTCGGTTGTCTCGTCTCCGAGAGCGATTGCGCTCTGGGAAAGGACTGAATAGTACGAAATCGTGACGGAAAGTGCGTATATTTACAGTGTGGAATTTTAGCATTAAAAAAGAATAGGTAAAATCGAAAAAAAAAGCTACCTTTTATTTTGCTGTTTAAATATACTTACGGTTCCTGGAGAAACTGCCCTCCAAGTGGCGCGCTGGGATGAGCGCTAGAAGCTTTCGAGCTCGCCACGGCGTAGCTCCGTACACTTAACACCTGCCGCAAGTCGCGGCTTTGACTGCATTCAAGTTGATCGAAAAGCGATTTCTCAGCCCGTGAAGCATCGCTTCCAGCTGAGTGAATATCCGCTCTACAGAGATTAATTCAAGACGGCAATTGCAGCCTTGCGCGAACAGCACAAATAGAAAAACAAACACTACAATAGAAATACAGGCTACGACGTGCCGTGCGGGGAAACAAACTCATGGCTTCGAACCGCATTGGAGCGGCTTGATTTATTGGCTTTCAAATAATTACGGCATGATCGAGCGCTTGCTTTTTAATAAGAGATTCATCCCCTGAGCCATTCAAAATACTCTCAGAGGTATGACATTGCTGGGAAAAAATCACCATGCTGGGAATATTTTTTGTTGCTTATTCAGTCACCGAGAAATTCCGAACGTTCAAAACGACCAGTATAAAAGACGGAAACGCAGAGCTTCGGTGTAAAGTCAACGTTCATGTCAGCAACCATGCTCAGCTCTGGGAACGAGCTGTCTCACAGTGAGCTGGCGATAGAGCTGAGCCTGCTGCAAGATTGAAGTCGCCGCGACGCGAATGCTCGTCACGTAAGTGTCTGCATAGAAAACTTCGAGCTAGGAGCTGAATCGCGACGCTCACGTGAAGTGGCGCAGCCGATGTCCTGCTCCACGCAGCGTGCCGACGGGTTTCGAGAGCAACGTGCAGTTCGCACTCGGAACTGGTTCGTCGCATTAGCTAACGAAGGTCGCGACGCGTGGTTCAGAGCAGCCACGCCCGAGAACGACCGGACGGACGACCATCGGGCTATCACCTAAGCAGCAGTATTCGCGCCCTGGTCTCCTCGCAGCCGGCGGTTTCAACGAACGCTCGCCGAGCTCTACGTAGCCAGGTAGTAAGTATGCGCCTAGCTCGCGGACCTGTGACTCATGCCTGAAATACATCCGGTCAATCGGCATGTCGAGCTGTCGATCCGAGCAGTAGCCCTTGCATCTGTACTTCGCAAAGGACTTGCATGCTAGCTCCGTTGACCGCCAATTTCAGAGAAAACAACGAGCAGGAACGGTGCGAACCTCGATGCTATTCTAGTTACATCTCAACGAACTATTTACTACTAAAGTAACGTATGTCATTTATGTTCGAATGATATTCGACGCAACGATGTATAACAGTCTGCCTTTTTCCGATAATAGACCGCAGTCGCGAAGCGCGTGCTCCCCAGGTTCCCTCGGGACTTTCGCAGTCTAAGAATCATGAAGTCTGTTATCAGTGCATCGAACCGTGACGTCGCTGTGAAGATGCCGCCCGATGATAGTCTCGGTACTCGTGTGTTATGCTCCATCCCGGCCACGTCACGATGAGCTTAGCCTAGAGGTTTCACCAACATAGACGACAGTATCAAGTCAACCAGAGTCGGGTGTAGCGTTCGTGTTAGTGCACTGTTGTATTGATGTTTGTGTCTGCCATGTATGTGTATGTGCTCAATGTGTGTTCACCTGATGCTTGTAGTATGCGTAGTGTGTGTATTGTAGAGTTCCGAGATCCTGAAGCGCAATGGTTGCCAGTGGAAATAAAAATATTTTTTGTAGAACATGAATTGGGCTGTACCTAGCGCCACCTAGCCTAGCTACTTGCAATTACTCTGCTTGACCCTGCCATCTGGTGGCAAGCGATTTAACCTTCTTTCACGCTACGCGACAAACAGCGGCTTCGAGTTTGTTCTTTTGAGAGTGGCTTTTCGTTTCGCGGATTGAGTTTGCCATTCCTCCGCGATGTGCGGTTGACGAAGGGATTGTGACTCGTGGAACACCAAAGGTAAGACGTAAAGTGCGCGAAGTTAGCTAGGTATCGGTTGTCTCCGTTTAACATCGCAGTGCTGTCGACGAGAAGACTGAGGAACTGCTTTCGAAACGCAAGTTTCTGTACCTGTGGGGGAATCTGGCTTCGGAAATAAACACAGTTCGCGGAAAGCTCGTGTTACGCTTTTATTTGCTGGTCCTCTCGTCCCGTACAAGAGACGCAGCGTCCTCGTTAAGCCTTATTGAGCTCGATTCGCTCGATTCAGCGCCGCCATAATGAGATGCAGGCGACGGAGGAACTAGTTGCTCCCCTGCTTCAGGGACGAAAGTTTCTCCCTTTCTGAAGGAACATAGGTTACAAGACCGTTCCTCCCCTAAAGGAGGACTATCGATACCCTTTTTCTAAGAGTGTGCTGCTCTAGCTCGGTGCCTAGGTAGTAGTAGGGATTTTCGCCCTTACAAGGAAAAACGTCACGAAGATATACGGATCTGCTGGTTTGTGAGAAAAGAAAACTTCGCAGCAATCTTTCGGCTCCTCCCCCGCTATGTCATAACACAAAGAAAGTTGTGTCTGGCTGCGTTTACATGGATGCGACCCTTGTGCATCGAATCGAGATTTGACTATTTTGATTGGTACCAGATAGGAAGAAGAGGAAGACGTAGGAAGACAGGCTGCGTGCGATTGGTTCCTGCTCGATTCGATGCGCTACGATCGCATCCATGTAAACGTAGCCTATGACGAGTTTAGCGACCCAAGAACGTGACAGTCCCCCTTTTTGGAAACTTTTTCCATGGAAGCCACTTATATTCGGTACAACCAGTAGGTGACACCAGCTACCACCCCATAATAAAAGACGGAGCTATCGCTAATCCAGCCCTCGTCAACTTGGCTAGGTACTTGTAGGTACCTAGTAGGGAAGGGCGGTGGACTTTTTACCGCGGTTAAAGTTAACCGGCTTCGAGTAAACGGGCTCTGGTGACCATCGTCATCAGAATCATCAGAGGAACCAAGCTTTTCGCCGGTGAGCCCGAATTTCTCCCAAATATAGGGATCTTTGCTTCGAACACGCGGCGGCGGTAGTTGAGCCTAACATAGGTGAGGAACCCTGGGCGGCTCCCCGTGGCATCCGCCCCTGTCCAGGGCGCCTCTAGGGCGAAATCGCCGAAACACCCCACGAGAGCAAAGACCAGGACCAACGCCTCCTGTACTAAGATGCCTGTCAGGTGGCTCGCTCTCCCATTGCGGCCGGTCTGCCATGGTATTGTAGCCAAACGCCACTAGGTGGCGCTCAGTTCCGACCCGATAGGCGCGAGCAACAACATCATCATCAGCAACTCTTGCTGGGCGCTCGGCCATCTCGGCGCAACTGGCGCAGCCGGCCGCTCGCAACTGAGTGCTAATTTTATTTATTTTAACATTAGTTTTAGTTTCAGTCTTTGGTTTACTGTTTTGCATCCTTTTGAAGAAAAAGACCCAATTATTCTCCATGGCCCTAGACCATAATACCAAAGAAGACGAAGACGAAAGTGTAAATATACCAAAGAGTGAGCTAGCGCTGCGTAAGTTTGTCTTTCTTTTCTGTGCGTGGACTGGAGTAACTGTTTTGCTGGTGCGCTGCTCCGCCTGTACGGCACCACATCATTCATAGCCTTCGCACTCTCTTTGCGCTGTTAACGCCAGGGACAACGCTGCACTATTCGAATTGAAGCACTACTCGCATACCCCTACTGGTATCACAATAGCAGACGTCAAATCTCCCGCGCTCTCGCGGCCGCGAGCGATAGGGTCAGTTAGCAGCGCCCCTCGCGGTCATTTCGGTGAAGGGGAGGAGGAAAAAGGGAAAGGGCACGGCAGGACGCTCGCCGCTCTCATGACAGGCATCTTAGTACAGGAGGCGTTGCCAGGACCTTAGGGACAAGCCAGTCCGAGATTACGAGCACCCAGGAGATACGTCGAAACTCCAGAGATCCTGAGCCCATACACCGGGAGAAGGGTCTGGAAACTTCCAGAACCGCTCCACCGTTGACCAGGACAAGGGAAACAACCTCCCATGAACCGAGATTCTAAGACAGATGTACAAGAGGAGATCGGCACGAAATCTTCAAAATCCCGACAACGTTCCCGAAGCTTCAACACGCGAGAGCGCGAAGAGCAACATAGCGGCTGACACTGGTAAAAGCGGGAAAAGCTGGAAATCTCCGACGGCTCCTGCCAAGAACCCGGCAAAAATAAAATGGCGGCGCTCAGACCAAAGTAATGCCGGTGGCCAAAAGGCTCCCACCACTTCCTAGGGATAACTACAAGCTTTTTATTAGGCCCTTAGATGGGCTCACATTCGCCGAAAATGCACCTCGAGAGATCATGAACGCGCAAGCCACGGCGTGCTGCCTCAAAGAACAGGAGGAAAAGATTCAACAATCCGTATCCGCAAGGACCAGAACCTGATGATCACAGTACTCCCGATGTCGGCACAGCGGAAAGAATGGCCGGTGTGAAGCACCCAAGTTTGTACGGGCAGGACTACGACATCGGGGCTTACACTGCCACTCCGGACGACTGCTGCAGGGAAGTCATAACCAGGATCGGATTCGGGTTCAGCACCGAAAAATCTCACGAGACAATCAGACCGATGCGACCCGAAGGCCCCAGAGTTCTCGACACACGCATGATGTGCGAGTCTGATGCGCCGCTCATTACATTCCAAGGAATCAGGGTTCCACGCTTCGTACGCTTCGTTATGGTAGAATACCGGTGCAAACCCTGCTTTCTCAAGGAACAGGTTTGTGATGTCTTGCCTAGGGCTAGGGCACAGAAAAGACGTGTGCCCCTACCACGACCAGAGCAAGTGCTGTACATGCGGCATCCTCAAGGGAGACATGGAGGAGCACGAATGCTGCATACACTGCAAAGGACAACACGCGTCTAACGATCCCAAGTGCCGGGCGCGAAAGCGTGAACCGTAAAACAAAGGTTGGCTCCAGGAACGAGCAGAGAGCGGAACAGCAACAGCGACTGAGACAGAGCAAGGGAACAAGGAGCAGCAGAGTCTAAACACTACCAACGCCAGACAGCCGCTACAGCAATGGCAGCGGTAACTTTCACCGCAAACGAGGACTTCGCACTTTTATTGGCCGGCTCTAGAAGTGGAGGGATCGCTGCAGCGAACCCTACGCTCTTCTGACCACCGCCGGTCCGGAGAGCTACGCAGTGGCCCTCACACAAGCACCGGAATGGAACCCTGAGAACTAGCATTTCTACCCCGGAGTGACAATGGAAATACCCGTACCGAGCGAGTACAAACCGGCATCAAGAAAAAATAAAAAGAAAAACCTAGTAAGAAAGTTAAGCGGAAGACACAAGATCCGCAGAACCAGGAAGAGGTCCAGGGCCCCCCAGCAAGAGGCTGTCCAGCACGAGGAGAGCATTGTAGGCCGAACGCGACAGTCGCCCCAATCCTCTATCACCCCACTCCACCCCATCCCACACACACCAGACAAAAAACACCCGCGCGAGCCCGAGATCGGTGACAACAGGGGAATCAAGCCCCAAACCGCCTCCGGCCAAAGGAGCCCTAATCGAACACCAGGGCAACAAAACCCAAAACGAACTAGACTTCGTAACGCGTGAGGAGTTCTACAGAGAGTACTAGCTCTCCTCGCAGAAATACATACAGCTAAGTTCGAAGTAATGCAAGCATTACTTCAATTCTTTTTGTTTCTCAAAGAGACGGGTCTAATCAACGAGCCCAGGAGCTCCTCTTTTAGGAAAACCGGGAACCCAATAATCTTGCAAGTTGTCGCGTCCCAAACACCCAACCCGGAACGTGACCGAGGCCACAACCAAACCCAAGTGTAGCCTGCTGCTCCCACGATGTAAATGGGGGGAGGCAGTAGTGACGGCCATATGCATATGACCGAAAGTAACACCAAGCGCAAGGCGGAGGGGCTGGGTCTCGTGTGGCAGGGGAACTACTGAAGCTACTGCCGTAAACGTAGACCACTAACTCAGTTCAAAACGACGGGAGACTGGAAGCCTGTTGCCATAGCCTACAAGAAACAGGCAACGTACATGTTAGGTTCAAGGACCTTTGGGTTATTGTTTTGGGGGATTTTGGTGGGGTTGAACCGGACAAGGATTGCGGGCCTTGACATGTTTACAAGGAAGGGGAGTCGCAGACACGACTGTCGGCTGTAAATGGGCTATAACGAATATATATTCGTTAACTTCCACTGGATGCGTCCCAGTGTGTGAACGTCTCCGTCAGCCAAGGCGTAATCTCGGGCGGTCGCCTTCATCACATCTGCGACAACCCCCACGAACGGAACATAACTGTACCCTCGTTCTCAAATTACGTAGCCTTCTGCCAGGAAACGGAAGACGAAGACGAGGAGCGCGAGAGTCGCCACACTATACTTCGTTTCAGCTTGGGTCCAGACGCAGCCGATGCTACAAGCACGAGCGTGTGGCCTTGAACAGTGACTGTACTGCACGAGCGCGCGTGCTTGGCAGGGACGCTGGAAGCCCGGAGCTCGCGCTTGTAGCATCGGCTGCGTCTGGACCCAAGCTGAAACAAAGTATATTAGTCAAACACGTTCAGGTTATAGGACACGAACTCGTTGTGCCCATACCTCACGTCTCTCTCGAACTCTTGGCCAGGAATCGAAGAAACTGCAGCCTCTTCCTTTTAAACATCTGTAACTTGCCGAAGAAAACGCAAAACCTGTTCGACGGACTTTTTCGGTGCCTAGTCCGCATCACTTCCTCTAGAAGAAAGAACCTACTCATAGTGGGGGACTTTAACGCGCCGCACGGTGTTCTCGGCTACGGCGAGACACCGAAAGGTAGGAAGCTGATGGTTGTCATGGAAAACCTTATAATAACCCTCTTTAACGAACCAGGGCAGCCCACACGCATGGACAACAGCGTCTCCCGGGATACATGCCCGGATATCTCTCGCGCAAAGCGCGCGGGAACTGTACTTGGGCCAGCCTCGAGGAAGGTTTTGACTCTGACCATCACATTCTGGAGAGTGGAGTTTCCAACCAAATAGGCAAAAAACGAGGCAAACCACTAATACTCACAAACCGGGACTCTTTCCGTGAGTTACGCATAGTAAAGGCGGAAGGTGTCCCCATCACGCAGGACATCGGAGCCTTAGAACCCTGGGTAGGACAGGTTCAGGCGGACGTGAAAAATGCCACGAAAACGGTATCACCATCGATCAAGCTCCCGAGATAGATCCGCACCTCCTCCGAGGCCTTCGTGATGCTGTGACGGGCATCCGCACCTGTGGGATCCCCGTCACAGCCTCACGAAGAGGTTGAAGAAGTAGAGACACAACCGAACACTGAGGAATCACATCGCCGAGCTTACGCACGAAGCCGGACAATACGGTGAAGGCCTCACTCAAACTAACTGGCACAGAATGTTCTGTGAATGCCAGGGCACGCCAGGTACGAAAAAGACATGGAGCATACTCCGCAACCTCTTGGATCCGACAAAGGCTAAAACGGAGACCAACAAGGCCCTAGCTATGCTTCTCCACACACTAAGTCGAAAGAAAAGAAGTCGTCTCGGGGAAACTCTGATTGAACGATACATCGCGGCAGGGCCCAGACAAAACTCTCACCAGTACCCGGAAAATGAAGACAAGAAATTCGAACACCCCTTAGACGCGGACACCACTGAACGAGAAGTTCCTAACGAGCCATTACACATTAGCTGTATCACTGCCACCGGAAAGGACGGAATCACGTATAGCTGTGGTTCTCAAGGGGGTCCGCGAAGCCCTATACCTCATCAGTGAAGCGCGGCAATAAAAGTTGTATTTTAATAATTGGGAAGAAACGTTTCCATTTTCGGGTGAGCTTTCTCGTTTGTATGTCATCGAGAAACGTCTATTTCACACTAAGCCACCTAGCTATATTAATTTATTACATCATTATCATAATTAACCTATACCTTTCTTTTTCCCTCACCACGAACGGGTCCTCTATTATATCATCCGATCCACAAGGGGTTCGCGAAACATCAATCGTTGAGAACCACTGACGCATAGGATCTTAAAAAACCTAGACGTCGACTCGATTATGGCCTTAACGGAATACTTTAATTGCGTCTGGAGCACGGAGGAGCTTCCTTGGGCTTGGAAAAGAGCGGACATTACGCTCATACCCAAGCCAGGTAAGCCACTCTCGCTCCAGAACTGGCACCCGATCTCACTCAAGTCGTTCATAGGCCAACTGATAGAGCACGTAGTGCTCCGCTGACTACAACCGCAGATGCAATCGACGGGCTTCTTTGCAAACTCGATGTTCAGTTGCAAACCCAATCTGTCCACGCAAGACGTTCTTTTGCAACTCAAGAGGACGTCCTCGATCACACGAGCAGAGCCCAAACTATAGCCGTACTCGCACTAGACTAAAGGGGAGTCTTCGATAACGTGTCGCACGACGCGATATTGGAAGGTCTCGCCCGGTCTCCATGCGGAAAATGGACGTACAATTACGAGCGTTCGTTCCTCAGCGACCGAGTAGCCACCTTAGGTATCGGGGACCTGCGCTCCGGCCTCACCCAGCTCACGGGAAGAAGTACACCTCCGGGGTCGGTCCTTTTCTGACACTATCTAACTTTGTAATGGCGGATTACAGGCCCTGCTAGACGCTATTCCGGGCATCAGGCACGCGTTATGCGCGGATGCCATCACGGTGTTGGCCACAGGGGTTTGGACGGCGAGATTCAGGACGCGTTACAGGCGGCGGCTGAAACTACTGAGGCGTAGGCTAAGGAAGTCTGACTCTCATACGCGGCAGACAAATCCGAACTTCTAATCCGGGGGCCAACCAGTAATAAGGAAATCGAGGAAATTGCCGTCGAAATAAACACTCGAGAACCGAACTAATGGCACCTGTTTTCTGGCTTTATATATTTTCCAAGATTTCCGAGCGTCCGGGTGATATTTTGTATGCAGAACAAGCGTCTTCGCACATATGCAAAATCAGGAAGAATATACCAATACATTAACTTGGCCTTCACTTAAAGGGGCCCTGCAATGACTTTTTTACTGGTTCTTAATTTGTACCGAACCTGAGCGCACTGACCGTAGGAACTTAATGAAACTTTCCTTTTCTCGAATTTCGCTTTATTTTAAAAGTTATAGGCAAAATTAAAATTGCAAAAAACAAGCAAAAAATAACCTCCTTCATGACGTCCTTGGTTGCTTGAGTGGCCGTGAACTAGAGGAGGGGTAGTGAGCTCAGCGAGCGCTCATGGCTGCCGCACTCCGTGTCGACGGCTCGAGAGGGCGCCACTAAAGCATGTTCTGGATAGACTGCATGAAGCGGGCGGCCAGGGCGGCTCGCATTGCATTTGCTGCGCGATTAAACAATAATTCGGCATGACATTTCGTTTGCCACAAACAGCAGCAAACACGGGTAAAGATCAGTTCAGAACGGGAGTCACTTCGCGCTGCCATACCGCGAAACGGCCAAACCGCAAGCCAAATCTGCTCGCCGAAGGCCTTCGGAACGCTCGGAATTGGTCGGATGCTCGAGTCCGTATACGACCGCAGCGCCGCCGCGTACATCCGGGACTTTCTACGCTCGCCGGTCGTCAGAGTCTGATCCCACTATTCCTTTCTAATATGCGCCGCCTTTTTTACCGCTTGGTGGCGGGTATGTCGACAGGTCATTTCTGTGTTTCTTGACTTTATAAACTGCATTTGTTTCTCTTCTGATCTAAAATACTGAACAAAAACTACTTTCATAAATATTTGGAACGGTTGGCGCCACTATATTTTGTATTTCGACTAAAAAGAAGCTTCTAGCTGCTTTGACCAGTAGTAAGCCGAGGACCAAAGACGTCACATTTCGCGCGTTTTCGGCGCCGTGGGTCGCTCCCGTAGGTGGAGGAGGTTTCCGCGTCGTCCGGTTAAATATGAGGCACTGATATTTAGTTACTCTCTCCCGTGCCCGCTGGCTTGTCCGAACCCCAAGAGACGTGGAAGCCACAAAAAAGGTAGACGCTTAAATATGATTGCAGGGCCTCTTTAATGTCGATCGTCTGCATGCACCGGGAGTTACTAATCCAGTATTACCGCGTTGTTCTTGCCGTCTCTCTTGGTTTTTCAGATGTCTTTGTTCGTTCATCAAATAAATTCTCCATGCAGAAAAAGCGCCGACGCCGTTTTCGCGCTGACAGTTCCCGACAGCGCACATAAATGCACGTATAAAACTGTTTTAGCAATGTGTTTAATGCAGTACATTTTGAAGAAAAACATTGTTAACCGACCAACATTCTTATTTACACGATTGAGAAATGTTCCAAGTTATATACTACGTTATAATTATTCGTAATAGTTGCTGTTATAATCAAGCACAGAGAAATAAAAAAAAAACATGCCCTCGCGCTTCCCCCCCTAGAAATGTTTTATCGTAAGTAAATGTTTGACTGGTTTCTGTCAATTTCACTAGCGCCAGCTGAACCGTTTGCGTACATTAGAATAGCTCTATGACTGTGGATAAACCAAAGACTGCTAATATTTTTAAAGACGACATCTACTCGATCAGCGCGCTAGCGAACGAAGAGCCGACTTATCATGAGAAGAGCAAGAAAAAGAAAAGAAAAGGAGTTTATTTTTTGTTTCGCTATTACAGACTACAGGCTTTGCTCCATGGGACAATAGACTTTAGGTGCCGTTTGGCGCGGCTTCAAGAGGCTGATAACTCCGGTTCGCTCCATGGGAGAGATAATGCTTCCGCATTAACACACATGTAGATTTTATCACTTATTGGCACTGGTGAATGTCGTCCCGTAGTGATGCTCGGACCGTCAAACACACAGGCGCTTCGATAGGGGCATGTTCTGGCGCTAGAGAAATAAAAACGCGGAGAACTGTTGCTGTCGTTGCCGCTTACAATCGCGAGGGACATGAGTAGATTCGAGCTACAAGCAACTGCTGCAGGTCGAATGACTTGAGAGCATACGCGGAGAAACGTTGGCCACGTATACATTTTAAAATGTCATGGGGCCATACCTTTGGTTCAGATCACTATCGAGGAACGCGGAAGGCTCAGATGCGCCCAATGCGCTGTTGGTCAAGGCCTGAGCGGGCAGACAGAACGCGGACGATGTCATTTGTGTAACTACCAAGGCGGATCGGCGCGCCCACTTTAAGTGTCGCACGCTCCCGATACAGTACCTCTACCCAGGCAGCACAGATACGTTGAAAAGACGTCGAAAGAACGTGATGACGTCAGGAACCACATGTCGAAAGAACGTCGAAAGTCTGAACGTCAGGTCCGTTCAACGTAATATGGAAAGGCTAATGTCTGAAAAGAAGGGTGGATTTTACGTCGACATAACGTCCCACTGAACGACCTTAGAACGTCGAGTGCACGTCTGAATTGGACGGGAAGTCAAGTGGTAACGTTATATCAACGTTGACATAATGTCCCATTTAACGACCCTAAAACGTCGAGTATACGTCGAAACTGAATGGGATGTCAATTGAAAACGTCATATTAACGATAAAATAACGTCCCATCTAACGACATAAAATGTCGAGTGCACGTCTGTGATAACGTCATGTCAACGTTGAAATAACGTCCCAGTTAACGACCATAAAACGTCCAGCATATGTCTATAATGAACGGGATCTCAATTGATAACGGTCTCGACATGGGTCACCTTGGAACGATCCGGGCCACCGGATCTGGCTTCGTTGCTCGAAGGTATGTTCGTGAAAGCATGTATATTCGGACGGAATAGCTCATTTGCTAAATCCCCCAAGCGCCCCGGCCCGCTATCCAGGAATCATGGGAACGGTTTTTCTTCGGCTACCTTGTGATCGGTAATTTCGACCACTTTTCTGTTTAGACAGTTTTGGGTGTAATTCGGAGTCACCCTGAACGGGCGTCCTATGGTGCTCAGAGATCTGTCATATCACTTTTAAGATGCCTCGTCAATGACATGTTTTCGATACTGTGCATGCTGTCCACCCTTCAACCTGACTCAGCTGCAGAAATCTCTTACATTATTATCACTTTCTTACAGCCTCAATGACGCTGATATTAAGTTAGAAACGCTAAAAATGCTATAAACAGCCCCGCTGACTTCGAGCTAAATCCTGGTTTTTGTTGTTGTGAATTCTCGGCTTTTTAAGCAATTCCTGCTAAAACAACATTCACGAGAATGATAATATTGTAAGCGATTTCAGCAGCTCAGCCAGGTTGAAATGTGGATTGCATGCACAGTATAAAAAATGCTCACATTGACGAGAAATTTTAAAAGTGATGTGACAGCACCTTGGGCTCTATAAGGCGCTTGTTTAGGGTGATCAAGGTGTTCGCTCAGACATTGTTGGGACGTCTCGCGCTCAACGTTCAAAGAACCTCCCGAGAAAAAACGTAGAACTGACGTTGAATAATCTCGATGACGTCAAGTTGTGTCTAGGACACTGTTGGTACGTCTCGTGCTCCACGTTCAAAGAACTTCCCGGAGAAAACGTAGAACTGACGTCTAATATTGCCAATGACGTCAATGTGCTGCTCAGACATTATCGGGACGTCTCGCGTTCAACGTTCGAAGAACCTCCCGAAAAAACGTAGAAATGACGTCGAATAATGTTGATGACGTCAAGGTGTTGCTCAGGACATTGTTGGGACGTCTCGTGCTCGACGTTTAAGGAACTTCCTAGAGAAAACGTAGAACTGATGTCGATTAATGTCGAAGACGTTAAGGTGTTGCTCAGGGCATTTTTATGACGTCTCGTGCTCGACGTTCAAAGAACTTCTCATACAAGACGTCGAACAGACGTTGATTACTGTTGAAGACGTCGAGGTGAAGCTTATGACGTTGTCACTACGTCGCGTGTTTGACGTTGTCGGAACCTCTCATGTGGACGTACCAATGCCGTCGATAAAAAGTTTGCTAAGGACTTCGACGTCGCCCGACGTCGAGGACCTTATTTCGACGTCATCTCGACGTCTTGTGCCGCCTGGGTAGCGAACTGTGTTCATGCGATTCATTCCTGTTTTATCCTGGGTTACATAGCATCGGGGTCTTTATTTTCAGAAATGAGACTTATCGAATCGGGCCTGTTGACTGCGACAACGCTGACCGCGAGGATGGTTTATCCCTCATCTACCGTCGCAGCCCAAAAGTCGGATTTGATGCTGGCATTACATTCAGAATTGGGCGGGAACAAGCGTACTGGTGGGAGGAGACAGCACATGCCCAAGAAGCGCGCCAGGGAATACCTAACTTGGCCAAAGTTTGGCAATCCTAGGGGCCAGACTTGATCCCAGTAATGTTTGACTCCAAGGCGTTAGTTACGGCCAATGTCTTTTCTATAACTTTGGTTCGCCACATAAAGGCCAAGGTGCCAGACATAAGCGAAAGTTGCCACGCAGCAACTGAACAACAAGCAGTGAGGCCTAAATCAGGCACTTGTTTGGCGATTCAGGCACAAAGTTGCCAGGTGAAAACCAAACAACCAGAAGCGAAGCCTAATTCCGGAATTTTCTCGGGAACTAAGGCCAAAAGAAGCCAGGTAACAAGTGAACCACCAGCCAGTGAAGCCTAACTCCTGAACTTGACAATCAACTTAGGGCCAAAATACTCATACTCTGCTTTTGAATCCGAGCCCGCCGCAATCTTGCCGGAGGACACGCAAAAAGACCACGCCGCTTCAGCTCCTCTGACGTCACGCGCCTCAGGAGATAGGAAAACCGAACGCACCGCACCTGCCGATTTCCTGACGCAGGACGGCTTCACGCTAGTAAGCCACCGCCAATCGCAGAGGGCAACCAAAACCAGCGAAAATCAAACGGAGAGACTGCACACCGTGCTTTTTCAACCCTCGCTGGCAAAAATACGATTAGAACCATCAGACAAAAGCAAAATCACACAAGAAATCAGGAGCAGGTTCAACAGATATGTCATCCCAAACATTCGCCTCAACCCTACAAAAAAACATCATAGCGGTTGACACACCTTACGTCGAAACAAGAGACAAGCTTATGCTCATTACTAAACTAGACGAAATTGAGGTATATGCTTTTCCTGCCACGCCGGCAAATGCCTCCGTGGGAACGGTGCACCAGATAATCGGCGATCACACCCTGCAAGTCGTTCGAACCATGCTACAGTCGAGACACACCATCCTGGACATCACCCGGAAAGGACAGGGCACATCGGTCTCGGTCGTCTTTCAGGGCCCAAATGTTCCTGACCACGTAACTTTGGGCTCACAGTGGTACAGAGTTTACCCGAGCAGGGGACGCGAGCCCAAACGCCAAGTGTTCTACAACCACGATCAGCAGTCCACCATAGAAGAAACCCCGCTCGCTCCGACATCCCGACAACAGTCGCAGGAGGAAAACAACATACGAACGTGGAGTCCCACCTTTGCAGCAGCGCTCTCCGCCGGCCGACGCGATAAATCCATCGTTGCCACACAACCAAGGCTGCCCGCGGAGCGCGCCGCGCGAAACATCAGCGACAGTCCTCGGCGCAAGGACACCACAACAAACCAACGCTGAAGGGGAGATCCCTTTCCAAGCGTCGGTTCACTTGGATTCGGGGAGACGAGGACGCACCGGGGCAACCACCATCGTTGAGCAAGGGACACAGTCAGCACTCCAAGCGCAGCAGCCTCCGCGGAGGTACGGCAGCCAAAAGACACAACACACTTGGAAATTCCGTGCCGTCACCTCACGAGCGGTCCCAACTGCGAAGAGGAATGACGGGGAGCCGGCACATCAAGCCCTTCGGCTTGCCGGAACCGTGCATATGTGGAGCAAACTTCTCGTCGCACCGCGACCTACTTCGTGGTGACGTGGACATGCGCCGAGCAGACTCAGTTCGACGGACAGCTGAGATCTCGCGGCGCGACGGAGGCACTCGAGAAAAAAGCCGAAGCCGCTCCACAAACAGGTCCCACTTAAACGAACAAGACGGCTCCAAAAAGAACCACGACGAAAGCAGACATCAGAGGAGAAAAACCGGCCTTCCCTTCAAAGCGGCAAGTGGTCCCTACCCGATCTCCCAACACGCCTCTAAACAAGTACGGCCGTATTCATAAACGGGCCTCGACTCGACACTCCACCTCGACTCAGTGGAGTGGAGGAAAGCAGCTCGCCTCCACTCGAGGAGCCATCGGGCTTCACAGACGCGCCTCGGCCTTTCCTCGGCTGAGGAGCTCCTCGAGAACACTTCCTCCACTCGAGGAAACTCGAGGAGACGTGAAAGGCGTCTGGTTACGAGGTTGTAGTAAAAAACGAAGTTGAAAACATTATTGTGGTGTGAATTATGAACATATTAGTTCACTTTATTTGACGGGACACATTTTAATAACATTGAATTGGGAGTCTGCAAGATTTCTGCTTCGCAGCGCGCATGTTTTATGCGTTGTAGCCGGTTTTCGGACAAACAGCCACAAGCGTTCTCCAGTCTGGCAACGGTGGCGGCCGCTCTCCAGCTTCTGCGTCGTAGAGGCAGCTGTTGCTCGGTGCCGTCGTTCGTCTCTGCGTCTCGCCCGTTCTTCGCCGTTTCTACCGCTTATCTGCATCGCTGTCACCGCCTAGAACGAGCATCTTCACCCTTCCTCTTTCTTCAGAGTCCTACTAGAGTGCCTTGCCCTGTGCCCTACAACGATGTCGTTCAACGAAGGTGACAAGAAGGGGCGAGTGGTTCCACGAAAGAGGGGAGCTTCTTCGTCCTACTACTAGCAACTCCCCGAAAGAAGCTAAAATTGACGCGTAGAAGAGTCTGCACCAAGTATAACCGCCAGCCGCATGTCCGCCCACGAGTGTTGGGACAACGGTAAATCCAAGTGGAAGAAAACAGACTCCGAGAAGAAGCGGGGCATCCACGCAACAGGTGTGTAATCAATTTCTACATTCGGGCAGAATAATGCAATGCGTTCGCAAAATCACATGACAGGACGTGTGTACTAAATGACTTTGCTGTGGCAACCTGCAGCGTCTGCAGGAGGCAACTGTCGAGGCCGTAGGTGGGCAGTGACAGTGAATTGTCGCGATCTTTGGTGCTTCTTGTGCCGACATCGACAACTTACGTTTCCTTCACTAGACTCTTTAATTACAATTTCACCATGAAGTATCGCAAAGGAAGCGAAAATGTAGTTGCCGACGCTTTGTCTCGCCTACCGGTCACAGATACCGAAGAAGGTATGGCTTTTGAGGAGGAAGTGGTTTCAATCGTCTGTGCATGCCTCACAGAGAAAGAATTCAAGGAAGAAACTGCAAAAGATCCTGTATTACCACTTGTCATGACATATCTTTCCAACACATGGCCTTCAGAGGACAAGTTGCCCTCCTGAATTCAAATCATATTTCGTTGTAAGAGACCAACTCTCAGTCACCGATGCATTGTTATTCCAAGGAGAGAAGATAGTGGTCCCGTCCACTCTCCGTGATCAGGTCATTGATGTAGCACATGAAACACACCAAGGTATTTCGCGCACCACCAGCATCATCAAGGAACTTTACTGGTGGCCGCATCTAAATCAGCATGTCAGGACCAAAGTTCAAAACTGTTCAGTATGTCAGTCCACAGATAAGCCTGCAAAGGCATCCCCTGCACCTTTTCAACCAGTTCAATTTCCCACTCGTCCATGGGTAAAACTTGGTATGGATATTGTTGGTCCCTTCGAACGAGCTCCTCCTCAGGAAAGATTTTTCATTACACTTGTAGATTACCACAGTAAGTGGCCTGAAGTGGCACCAGCCTACAACGTCACGACTGCTACAGTCATAAAATTTTTGAAGTCTGTCTTTGCCCGCGAGGGTTTGCCGCAAGAGATCACGACAGACAATGGTCCACAATTTATTTCAAAGGCGTTCAGCGATTTCTTGAAGATGCATGGCATCAAGCATGCAAAGTCATCCCTCTACCATCCCCAAGCTAATGGGCAGGTAGAGCGATTCAATCGAGTCCTTAAGTCTGTTATTCAGTTGGCTCTCGTCCAACATCGTCCGCTTTCTGAAGCCATTACGGAATATCTCGGTGTTTACCGAAGTACGCGCCATGCCGCGACTAGAGAAACGCCAGCTTTTCTTTACATGGTCGCACCCACCGGACGCGACTGCATCTCCAAGGGCGAGGGACCCCAGAGTCCGCCGTCCCTTCACATGTCGTTCAGGAAGAGCTTCCTGATAGAGTCAAGGAATATCAAATGAAGATGAAAAAGTATTCCGATGCCAGGCGAGCAGTCAAGCACCCTGCTTTTGCTCCTGGGCAATCGGTAAAGGTTTTCAAACCCAACATTAGAGGGAAAATGCGCAACAAGTATGCTCCACCGCAACACATACACGAACAAGTAGGACCAGCCACATATAGATTAGATGATGGAACCATATGGAATGCAGCCAAAATGACACATACAACATTGAAACCACCCCAACGTCAGCCTTTGTGGCTTATGGACGATGACATATTCCCCACTTCAACTAATGCGGCTCCAGCTGTAAGCCTGGGCCACGTGCCACCTGAGGGTCCGGCACCTGCAACTTTGCGTGCTGCGGCCCCCAGCGTCGTTCCCGTTTCTGCGGCCCCTGCTGCCGTTCCTGTTTTTGCGGCCCCTGCTGCCGTCCCTGTCCATGCGGCCCCTGCTGCCGGTCATGTTCCTGCGGCCCCTGGCGCCGCCCAAGTTCCCGTGGTGCCAGGCGTCGTCCATCGTCCTGCGGCTCCTGAAGCCCATGTTCCTGTGGTGCCTGGTGCCGTCCATGTCCCGGCGGTACCCGGTGCCCTTCCCGTTCCTGCTGTACCCAGTACCATCCCTGTGGTACCCGGTGCCCTTCCTGTTCCTGCTGTACCCAGTACCATCCCTGTGGTACCCGGTGCCGTTCCTGATTCCGGTTTCCAAGCGGCCTTCCGCGCCGCCGTACCAGGCAATCAAGCCAGCAGCCAGCCACCAGTCCTGCCGGCTGCCCCGGCTGCAGTCTTCCAAGAGGCCCCCAGGGTCGCTGTCCAGGAGGGTCCTGAACCTTCCGTTTCTTCGAGCGGTGCAATAGTGAGCACCGCATCAAGTTCATCCCAACTGGGACTCGGGTATTGCAGCGAGCTGCCGTCATCTAGCTCCGCAACGGTCTCGGCGGAGTCCCTGAACTCCGTAGGACCAGAGGTCGCCACACTTTCCGAGCCTCCAGGGGCCCATACATTAACAGAGGGCTCTGGAGATAGTCTTGACGTGACACCAGAATCATCACCAACAGCAAGTGATCGTGATGGATCGGAGCCGTCCACCCCTACGGCTCCCCAGGCATCTCCGTCGGACAATCATCGCCCAAGGCGGCAGAGACGTCTGCCGGCACGATTGAGAGACTATGTGCTAGATTTTTGTTCACCCAGTCCCACTACGAGTAGAACATTTGACGTTTAGTGTTATTCACATATGCATAATTTTGTTTTATAAGTCTAGTGTTTTTTTTATACACGCTTCAGTCTAACTGAATGTTTTTCGACAAAGAGCAGTGTCCCAGATAATGTCTGCACCTTTCGTCCTTATATTCCCTTCTGTCTCTGCATAGTTATGTTTTTGCTTATCGTGATTGGTTGATTTCTGTGTGTGCGTAAACTCTGTATTTTCTTTAAGGAGTAAGTTGTTTTCTTCTCTTCCCTACTAAATTACCCAACATTTATTTTTCTATTAAGGGAGGAGAAGATGTAGTGTGCTGTAAATAATCTAGGCAGCGCGTGCCACGTGCGTGACTAGCTGCACGCGCTGTCCCTGAATTTGATGTACACATTGTAAATAGAACGAGTCTTGATTGAAACTCCGAGCTGGCGTGACGTGTCTTCCTTTCCCGGTGCGGCCGCTTGGTCCCCGGTCACCGACCATCTCGCGTCCCACGCGCCACGAAATGTAAGCCTTCCAAGTATCTTTACAGGCCTTCCGAGGCGCTGTCCCATTCCCTACTAAAGTATCCAACATTTATTTGAACCAGATATATTCTATATCTGGTTCAAATATACAAACAGACAAACAGATCCCATCCTCGTCGCCAAAATGTAATGGTCGCGGAGGGCCACTACGAAAGGGGTGGAGAGAGACATGAAAGGTATACGACAAAGACAGCGCCTCGGAAGGCCTGTAAAGATACTTGGAAGGCTTACATTTCGTGGCGCGTGGGACGCGAGATGGTCGGTGGCCGGGGACCAAGTGGCCGCACCGGGGAAAGGAAGACACGTCACGCCAGCTCGGAGTTTCGATCAAGACTGGTTCTATTGACAATATGTACATCAAATTCAGAGACAGCGCGTGCTGCTGTCACGCACGTGGCACGCGCTGCCTAGATTATTTACAGCACACTACACTTACGTTTCCGTGTTGTGCTATATCCAAGCGAGAATTACGGTGCGACATTCTGGTTGCGTTATACTACCTTAGCTTGGGCTCCGGCCCCGTTCGTGAGACTAGAGAGGCAACCTGGACGTGTCAATAAAACGCGACGCACAAAACTGACTCTAGTGCAAGTAGAAGTTACGCTGTGGCTAGCGTTACGTCCGGACGGAGCACTGGAAACGCATATACCTAACCCTCCCCCCCCCGCCCTCCTCTCTCTCCCCCGTGAACCTAGGGAAGGCGGAGATTTGGACGTAACTTGGGTTACGTCGGACGTAACGCTAGACACTTCGTAGAAGTTACGCTAAGTAGGAGTCTGGAATACTATGTGAATTAGACCTAACACCTCATCTCCTTGTGTGCTAATCCTTTGAAGAAAAAAAAAGTCTTGTGCCGGTTTAATTGACTACCAGCTCTCATTTCTTAACTGTAACCTCCTAAGAAATGCCGTTATGTGAACATGAGACGTGCTGGAGTCCAGTTGTTGACCGCTGTCTTTTTTCAGGTGTCCATGTTAGTGTGCAACCAATGTCATTTATTTGCGCGGTTAACCAGCACATTTTACTGGCATGATTAAGCCGGCACAAATTTAATTTGGGTAGAAGCATACGTTATTGATTTGAAAAATTGTGAGTCCGCAATATGACTGTTGTCGATGATCACATTGAGCTACTCCAGTATTTTCCATACACACCAAGAAACAGCACAGGTATGACATCACTTGTTTCGCATTTCATTCTTGCAGTTCAGTGTCGAACAACAAATTGTACCGCGTAAGTTGTAGTAGTATGATTTGTTTTTCTCTCTGCGTTTGTGCTCTGTACATCTCAACTCATGGGTGCTGTCACAGGATATTCTTCGGCCTTTCATTGCAGGAAGGGGCACTGGTGTTGCACCCGCTGAACAATGAGCCCGTCCCTCCATCTTGTGGGGGCACTGGTGTCCCACATGGCATTGCGGCTGCCAAGCCCGCACAACAGTGGCAGCACCCACGCTGGTTGGCCGGTGCTCCCAATGGTACCAGCCGCCATTCCCAAAGCCACGGTGAACGAGCATGACGACTGACATGATGCCGGGTAAAGGCTTTAGATTGCATTTGCTACGTACACATGAAGGTTAGTTGCTACTAGATCACACAGCTTCCAATGTTTATTTATAAAACAAATCTGTCAGTGCTCTTCCGTTTATTTATTATTTCGATTTTGGCATACTGTCTCGTAGGAACGCTAAAAACTGTGACAATAAGCCGCGTTTTCACGAATGCGACTTGTGGGTTTCCCCTTTAGTGGTGCCACGTAGGAACACAGTAAATTCCTTGGGTCTGGATAATGATGTGTTTATTGATGAATACGCCACACGTTTGCCCGAGGGCCAACGAGGTTCGAGATAACAGCGCCGTCTCTTTTGATGGTATCACCATTCGGAGTCTGCGCCGCCGCTACTGACAGTACACGGAAGGGAAAGGGCCAGAACAAGGAAGGAAGACTTTCATGTTTACCAACAGTTGGCATTTAACATTTCTGTAAGGGGGTCGTTGTGACAGTTTCTCCTAGTTCTCCGGTGTCTTCATCGTGCCTGTAACACTCGGCGTCAATGTGTTGTGCTTGCCTAGATTCGCCTGCCTCACCGCTGCTGGACTGGGGTGACATCATGGAGGTTGCGGTTGCTGCGTCACCAACCAGGTGCCCGACTCCTCTACCTCCTCAGCCGCCACGTGTGGTCGTCTGAGTGAAGACGACTGGAGGCCGCACCGACTGGAGGAGCTGCACCTGCTGCAGGTGGAGCTACGTCAATGTCAGGTCGCCTATTGGCAGGCGCAAGCCCAGGTTTTCCATCAGCAGCAGCGTAACGAGCTGGTTCGAGCTTGAGCTGATCCAGCTGAACAAACTAATCAAGCTGCAACAACTGCTTGTCCTCGGGGCCTAGCCACAACAGTAGGCTGATTTATTCAATTTGTTTCATCTTCCTCTTTAGTAATTACAATGTTTTACATTCTCTTTTGTGTTTAAGAGTGCTTTTTTAAAGTCCGTAACTTGCTTCATGTTATCCCTGACCTGAGGTTGTTACAAGTATTGACCGTATCTCGGTCAGCAAAGCCTAGCATTCTTTTTTAACTTGTTTCTCGATTGGCTATTTGTTGTGAACTTTTTATGCAAAAGGGTAGTTACGTCAGCTTTAAATATATTCTCTCAAAGAGGAGAAAGTAACCGAGTATTTTTCTTTCTTACTAATTACATTGTTTGTATGTTTAGACAATGTGAAGTTAGCCCCAGTGAGCGACTGTTATCTCCACTGTAGACGAGATATTTAGCCAGTGTCGTACCACAGCTATTCTAGGGTCTTTAACTTACATCGCAGTAGTGATACACAACCGCATGCTGGTACAATGATCGTCCACATCGATACAGGCAGAAGCAGGGATTGAACGCGGGAATCCTATGTTCAGCTGTGCGAGTTATCACTTCACATGCTCCGAGCTGTACGGTGTTAATGCAATCGACCACCGATCCCCCTGAAGAAAATATAGGAATCTATGTTTTAATGTGTATAGCCAGTGTTTCCTAAACTTTACCACTGTTATTTATGTAATGTCTATTTTATTATTGTGTCGTCCATTTGCTGCCTCGTTCATTAAATGCTGTCGTCACAGAGTTTTGCCGTACTTTTCATTGAGTTCAGACATGTCTCATTTCCTGTCCAGGGGTCTAGGCCTCGCAATCCTTTATGCACTTGCACCGCCTCCCAGAGTAAAGTCAACACCACACTGACGAGGTTTGCCTACTGCCTTTTCATTGTGGAGATGGCGCCGTGTCACCGAGCTTTTGGTTGCTCGTCAAAGATCCCCAGTTGGTCAAAATGAATCCTCAGTTCTCCGCTCGGGGCGTGCCAGATGCCCGTCGTAGGTTTGGCGCTTAAAACTCCCGAATTCGACTTCACTGCCTTTTCACGGCACACTACTACAGTGCTGACGTAGCAATTGGGCCCAATTTTTCAGCTCACCACATACTGATACAGAAATTGAACAGCGGTTCCAGCTAAACCCTGGTACGGTGCTTAACTTATTCATGCTCACACTCAGTAATAGTGTGATGCCATCAGTTCGAGTGCATGGGCCCTGCATGCTTGTATTTTTAGGTACTGTTAGGCAGGACACCCTTGACTGCCTAACAACCGAAAGTGTCCTCGCAAGGAATTGCTGCACTATTGCAATATTTATTCAAATCGAAAGTTCTTCATACGGGGTCACAGCCGCAAGATATGATTTCAGACATTCTGAAGTACAAGTTTATTTCAAACAATTGTGCACTGAACAACTTGCTGAAAAGTCTCGAGTGAACATGGCAAAAATTTGAGTTATTTCAATGTAATTACCTGAAGCTTTTCACGTCCTTTGTATCCTGCTACCCCTCTGCTTTGTGTGATGACAAATATTGAATTGTTCTCAAGCAAAATGTTTCCGCAACAAAGAAGGCAAGTTGGTCTTGCTTCTTTTGGAAGATTCACAAAACGGCAACCACCAGCATAGTTTGAAACACTGTCGTCCAGCTGGAACCCGAGTAGAACAAAGACATTGCAACAATCCGTGGCGACCAACTAACTGACAAACCGGCGAATTTTTTTCGGTTCAAACTAGGTGTGTGGCCATAGTATAAGGTTGATTTGTTTCTGGCCCGATTGCATTTTGAGCTTTACATGGCCAGTGACTTGATTGTTCTGTGACCTAAGCTAAAAAGAACGTGTTCTGCATTCAGTGCCTACTGGAAGCACCACGCAATAAGTTGAGCCCCCACCCATGCCCCGTTGAATGTGTCCACGGGGTCTGGAGTCGATGGGAGACGAGACTGCCTTCAGCATCCACAGTGGGGGGACTGGTGGAGCGGGAAGTGGCTCGTTCTGCTGGCGGGCCAAGTGTTGCAGTGCAAGTCCACCAGTGATCATCACAGCTGACCGTTCAGGCTTGTGCTGCAACCACATGTCGAGGCACGGAAAGTGCCTAGGCCCGCTGCACTGAGTTCCTAGTCCGGAAGTGGGCCTTTTGGTACCTACATAAAACAAGAATGAAGAACCAATACACATCCTTTTTGGTACCTAAATAAGACAAGAATGAAGAACAATACAGCACAATTATTGTTTGAATAAAAAATGTGGGACTAGTTTGTGCAGTAGTGTATGTCCGATTAATGCTCACACTACTGTTCTTGATAGAAAGTGCTCTGTACGATAACACTCTTCAGATGTACACATACAGCTTTTTGTCGTGAGCGGATAATGTCACTTCGTGCACATTAAGCTTCAGAAAGTTTCTTCTAGATGACTGCAGGCATCAGTCCGGTTCAGGTGATATGCTGTACAATATGGACTTTTGGCACTAGTTGTATTTTCGGTACACTCTGCTGCTTGCCGAAGGATGTCAAACTGCGAATGGTGTTGTATCGGGCTATGTTTCCTACATTATTGTATACTTCTGTGGACTCATAAGCCGTGGTCTCATTTAATAATAATAATAATAGTTTTATTTCTCATCAATGATGAAGGGGAGGCCGGAGAAAAAAGCTGCAAGAGGAACAGCTTGACGAGCAACAAATGCCAAGAACCAACAAACAACGAACCTCGATGAACAACAAATGTTATTGAGCAGTGGGTGTTCGCCGTGTAGTTTGGAAGACACAAAAACAACAAAAGCCAAACAGACACAAAAACTTTACATATGGGACTGTTGTAGTGACCAACTGCACAGACAACTTAGTGAATGCGACCAAATGAATGCTTTCATGTGTATGCAGAAAGTAAACACTCGCTCCTCATTTTCAATTTAGTTCTATTTTAAGTCTTCATATTTGAGAATCTGACGATCAAAAAAGGTTCATCTGGGATGAGACTGTGTTGTAACACAACATCGTCTCATCCCTCATTCACTGGAAATGTGCTTTGGTCATGATCATTCTTGCAAGGAGGGTGCGCTCGGGCCGCTACTATCATTATGCTGGGTAACCCGATCGGGAGTTCGTTTTATTTTAACGTATTTCTGTGCTCTCACAAGAGCCAGCAACCGTTTAATGACATCTTTTTTTTTTTTTTAGAAGAACGGGAGTACGTGCCGTGCGTAAACCCAGTACGTGCACGCTCGGTCGTGCAAACTGTCGCAGGATACAGATTAGTTTTAAAGTTTTCATTGATATCGTTACGTCAGAGTTTAGACCTACGATATCGCATCTCAGCGTACAGTTTGATTAATTACGCAAACTACTACTACTACTAACGCAAACAACAGGGGTGAACTTACCTGCACGTTGATGGAGAAGTATCCATTTCTGTTTCGAGAACACTTCCACATCGGGACCGCCGGGTCCTCTTATCAATGCACCCAGTCGCCCCTGGAAACTTCATTTCGCAGCAGCCCCACACGAACGCGTTAAAGTTCGCTGCGCCGTCCGGGAACTTCACCGAGCGGGTGAAGATGGTCCGTGCGAGGAGCCGCGAAACTCGCTCCGCAACCCGGCACACTGTCGGCTGCGGCATATTTACATGGTTCCCGTAACAACTTGGGACGTCCTGGCACCATAAACGCTCAAAGCAACGAGGAGCTGCAGCATCGGTGAGGGCGGCAGGCCCTGAATACTCGCGCTCCCGGCTGAGACAGCAGAGTGCTCGCTACGGTCGCCTTCGTGAAGCGGCACAGCTCAAGAAATTCGCGGTCACTGAAGTATTCCAGCGGGTTCAGGCGTTCTCTGAAACACCGTCTTGTCACACGTCTCGATTCGCTGTCGCCTGCGTCGTCGTAGAGGATCTCTTCTGCGCTTAAAACGAAGTGCACGAACTCCGCGAACGACTCGTCGGCCGCCATGACACTCCAAACTCAAGTCGAGGAGCGGCTCGAGGAAGCGACAGAGCTACCTTGAGATTCTCGAGGAGAGACTCGAGAATTTCCTCGAGTCGAGGAGCGTTTGGAGTGGAGGTCGGTTTATGAAGCGCAAAACCGGCCTCGAGTGGAGTTTCGAGTCGAGTTTGAGTCGAGTTCGAGTCGAGGCCCGTTTATGAATTCGGCTGTAACTGGTCTTCCCCTGGGGTCTATCCGAGTGAGAGGAACCGGCCCTCCCCCACACCGAAACATCAACCCTCCGCTGCCCCTCTTCCCCTCTTCCCTATACCTCCGAGAGCGGACGCGACGGGGGCGCTGCCAACACCACGGAAGGACGCTCCTGCTAGAGCACTATATAGCTCCTTCGGAGCAGAGTAGCGCAATCTAGAACGCCGTCTCTCGGCGACTAGCGGCGAACTCCCGGAGGTTCCAACTCCGGTCAGAAATGCATGGGGAACGTGAGAAAATCGTTGTTTCTTCAATGTTGTGGATATGTACGGAACGACAATAGTTTTTGACATAATAAAGGAACATTTTAGAATCGTTTGCGCTGAGTTGTGTGCCAAGTAAGGACGTAATTTGTTTTTAAAAATTGCACGAGCGGCATCATGCAGCAGACGACGCGGCGACGTCACAGCGTCCACGTGACCCGCTCCGGCCAACCCAAAGAGCCTATCTCCGCTGCGTGCAAAAATCGTCTGCTTCAAACGCCATTGCCTTGGAAATTGCCTTCTCAAAATTTGCACACACATCCGATATTATTAAAACTTTGATAAAGTGTTTAGTGCTTTACCAACTTCACGACAGACTAGTTTTGAAAAGTGTGAACTCGCCTTTTATTTTTAATTAGTCGTGTTGCGTCGATCTCCATGTATTCTCCCATAGGGCGGGCCGCCTCCTGGAACCCTGAGTACCACGTGACTCGCGCCGAGCTGCTCTGTCGGCCATGTTGTCGGCAAAACACGCGGATCAAAGGATTGCGCTACTCTGCTCCGTAGGAGCTATATAGTGCTCTAGCTCCTGCTGCTGCGCCTCCTCTCTTCTCCATCATCCCGAGTATGGCCGCAACCTCCGCGCCCCCAACGCAATGCAAATGCGGACACCTTGAAAATCAGAGCGAATTGGCGCTCCAAAATTACCACCAACAGTGCAGAGTGACAGAAATGATTCTGTATCACAACCTAATTCCACTGGTAAGAGAACTACTCGAACAGCTCCTGGGGAGCCAGACTTTCGTGGAACGCTACCATGGCGAACACCAACCCACAATCTAACGGCCGTATTCATAAACGGGCCTCGACTCGACACTCCACCTCGACTCACTGGAGTGAGGAAAGCAGCTCGCCTCCACTCGAGGAGCCATCGGGCTTCAGAGACGCGCCTCGGCGTTTCCTCGGCTGAGGAGCTCCTCGAGAACACGTCCTCCACCAACACCACCTAGACTAGGAGAAGGCCTCCGCACTGCCTCCGTGACGTCACGCACCTGGCCCGTCAACGAGAGCTGCTGAGACGCAGAAGCTTCCCGCGCGGCGCTTACTAGAGTTGCGTAAAACGCCTATTTCTGCATTGCCACGATAGATGCATAGCACATGAAATTTTCAAACGAATACTAAGTTACATGGAGGTGGAATACTGTTGCTGCGCTCCATCACGGCGGTCGTGACTGCTTCCGATGGCATTAAAAGAAAGGTACACAAGGCCCGGCTACATCGGAAAATATTTATTACAATATAAGTACAGTGTATCACAAGGAAGACGCGAACTTTTACCTTTTAGTACGGCCATTATGACAGACATAACTACATTGTGCGACGAAAAAAACCTGAACAAACCAGCTTTAGAAAAGAAAAAGAAACGCAAGCCACTTGATCATTCATAACAATGTATCAATAAGGTAGGACAACGAAGAAACTTTCAGCATTTGGTACAGTAATATTTACAGCCATAATCAAATTGTGCGACAAAACGAAATACTAAACTGGCCAACGTTAACAACAAAACAAACTAGCCCTTAGAATATTTATTACAATGTATGAAGAGCATCCTAAAGAACAAACTTTAAGCATTTGGTAGTCATAATCACAGCCATAATCACTTTGTGCAACAAAGTGATTATGGCTGTTGTTAATCAACAAAGTGATTAACAACAGTGCGTCAGCTCCTCTCATCATCATGCAACTCATCGTCACAAATGTCATCGAGCAATGAGAAAGCCAGTCCAAGCATTCTTCCTACCTTGTCCTCCTGTTGATGGGCCTTCTTTTCAATATAGCGCTCCACGTCGTCCAGAAGGTTATCCAGCACACGAACGTCACGGATTTCGCCAGGAATGCACACATCATCCGACACCAACGGAGCGTACTTAAAATACACGCGAACGGAGAGATCTTGTGACACTACCACAGACACAAGCAGCTCAGGGGCTTGCAATGCCGGTTCGATGTGGGCGAAGGTGAGGCACGTCTCACATGCTGTTGTACACCAAAACTTCCTATCTCGCCGCTCGTTAACACGAGAAATCAGTTCACAGAGATTGTGAACTTTGTGCTGTTTTTCCTCTTCTTCAAACACTGTAAGGGAATCTTGAATGGTTTTTTGGAGCAGCTGATTTTCAGGTCGCTTTCTTTTCACTTCAGGCACTTCTCGAGACTTGCGCGCATCCGAGATATACGAAGGACAGTCAGGAAAAATGGCTGGGAAGGCGTCTGGAGTTAGCCACGTCAACTTCATGGGAGCTTCAATCGTTAGTCCATCGCAGTCCGTATACGTGGACGTTGTACGCAGATGCTCCGGTTTGAAGTGACGCTCGCAAACCTGCGCGTGACAGAAATAAAACACCAATTAGTATTTCTTGGGATGATTACGAGACATATTGGCCATTCGGAAGACGCACGCTGGATGCAGCTTACCTTGGGGTCCTTCAACAGCCCCACGTCGACGTCGCGCCCCCGGACAGCCCGCTGCCATTCCGCTCTTCGCTTAACGTCTCCGGGAAAGAAAACAAGCGAACTTTGGGACCATTCTCGTAGTTCCCTCGGCAGTTCGGTACACAACACCGCCCCATGTCGCAGTATGCATTCGTCAACGAAATAAGTTCGTCGAAAACGGGCACTGCAACAAGGAACGGCCGTACGATGACAGAAAAACAAGCAGCGCACCTGCTGTCAGCAACCCGGAAAAATGGCGACGGCTTCCCTCCCGGGTTCGCGTACGACGGTGTCGCAGCTAGCCAAGCTAGCGCCATCTGTCGGGAGGCGAGATAGTTAGGAGCTTTGAAATTTCTGGGGCAAGGTGCGATGACGTCAGAGAGCAGGAGGGGAGAAGTGCGGAGGCCTTCTCCTAGTCTAGGTGGTGTTGCCTCCACTCGAGGAAACTCGAGGAGACGTGAAAGGCGTCTGGTTACGAGGTTGTAGTAAAAGGTGAAGTTGAAAACATTATTGTGGTGTGAATTATGAACATATTAGTTCATCTTTATTTGACGGAACACATTTTCATAACATTGAATTGGGAGTCTGCAAGATTTCTGCTTCGCAGCGCGCATGTTTTATGCGTTGTAGCCGATTTTCGGACAAACAGCCGCAAGCGTTCTCCAGTCTGGCAACGGTGGCGGCCGCTCTCCAGCTTCTGCGTCGTAGAGGCAGCTGTTGCTCGGTGCCGTCGTTCGTCTCTGCGTCTCGCCCGTTCTTCGCCGTTTCACCGCTTATCTGCATCGCTGTCACCGCCTAGAACGAGCATCTTCACCCTTCCTCTTCTTCAGAGTCCTACTAGAGTGCCTTGCCCTACAACGATGTCGTTCAACGAAGGTGACAAGAAGGGGCGAGTGGTTCCACGAAGGAGGGGAGCTTCTTCGTCCTACTACCAGCCGAATGCAGCTCCGGAGTTCCCGGTTGGGCCGATAGTTGGCGCCGCGTCGCTGGCCTCTCTCTCGTACGTCCATCCAAAGAGCAGATTTGTTGGTCTACCCAACAGTCTCACACCAGAGCGTTTGGCCGCTGTGCTTTTGAGCGCTGGCGTCGTGTATATGATCTTCGCTACCAAAACCGAAGCACTCTGGGCTCCTCCGACCAATCATCAACCTTCAGTGTGAGGGCAAACGACCGTTTTTGTCTTCTCTTTTTGGTTGAGCTCGTCTCTCCAAGCTTTCAAACCGTTCCGCGCGTGTTGAAATCGAAAGTGTAGATTTTACGGAGTACGGAGCTGCGCGTCTGCGCACAGAAAATGATTAGAGGGATTAGAGACGTCTCTAATTTGACAGATTCTGCCGAGTGGGTTGCGTGCCTCATGACGGCGTATTACGGAGTCTACTGCGCGGCGAAGTGGTGTAACAGTTCTTCAAAACAACTCGGAGTGCTTATTCTTCCGGTTTCCAATAAACGACAGGTGAGCCTTTATATCAAACTTTTGTCAACGTTCGAAACTGGAAGCATTGAAATATATGATCTCTCAATCTTTCCATTACAGCATCGAAATGGATTGCGCATGCAAAGCGCCAGGACTTCGGAAGCCTGCCGGTGAGCAAGCTGCGTCCGTGTCGTCTGTGCAGCGAGCACGCCGGTGCAACCGCGTTTGAAAAATGTTGGAAGATTCGTTTGCGGAAAAACGCGTGCCTCACCGTTCTTGTTACGAATATCCGTTGCTGCAAGGACTGGTTCCCCCAAGTGAGGTGCTGTCAGAGTCTTCAGTTAATTTGACAGCTTCGTGTTTATATCTTAGGATAGAGTATCTAAAAGCACCCACAGTCAGATGTATAGTCACTCCAAAACATTATTTTTTTCTTCTTTGCGTTGCCAATTAGCGAGTTTATTTATGATTTATCGTTTATTCTTATGCAGCTCGCCTGCAACCCTGCATTAATTAACTTCAAATGCAAGCATTTTGCTTTATATCGGAGTTGATTAGTTCGTTTGGGTATTCAGCATTTTTGTTTGTAGGAGTTGTTTATAGACCCATTTAGATAATTCGGTTATAAGTGCTGTTCTGTTAGTTTGCACATTAAAGTAGGTAATTTGGTTTTACATATTTGACAACGTTTACTGCGTTTACTCCCTACTACAGTTCTTGGTTAAGGGGCGGTGGACTGCCGACGGAGTTTGTAAATACTTGCTTGAAATACCGCAACTCATTTGAATGGTGTTCAATAAAAAATACATTTCAATGAACCTGCTGTTTCTGTTTTATTGCACTGGTAAGTAATATCTCGCGAAGCGCATTTGTTGCCTTGCGAAGTGTAGCGCGCGCGGCTCGTCTGCTCGGCCGGTGCCGCGCTGGCCGCTCGCAGCGGCCAGCGCGACACCGATCAAGCAAACGAACAAAACAAACCGCAAAAAAAAAATAAAGAAAAAAAGGGAGCGGGAGAGAGAGGAGGAGGAAGCAAGGAGGGCGCACGCCAACGACATTAGTGGCGCCATCTGGCGGTCTTCCAATATTATATTTTATTTTATTTTATTTACGATACCAGAGGCACTCCTCCTAGGAGCGCCCGCCCTGTTTTAAAAAAGTTTTGGTCCATCTGACTGACTGACTGATTTACTTTTTTGGTCTCACACCCTACTTTCTGCCACTCGGGCGCCTTGTGGCGCTAGTTTCTCCTTACCACGGTGGAGGCTACAGCTGCACTCGGCTGCTACTACTAGCAATTCCCGAAAGAAGCTAAAATTGACGCGTAGAAGAGTCTGCACCAAGTATGACCGCCAGCCGCATGTCCACCCACGAGTGTTGGGACAACGGTAACGGCCGTATTCATAAACGGGCCTCGACTCGACACTCCACCTCGACTCAGTGGAGTGGAGGAAAGCAGCTCGCCTCCACTCGAGGAGCCATCGGGCTTCACAGACGCCCCTCGGCGTTTCCTCGGCTGAGGAGCTCCTCGAGAACACTTCCTCCACTCGAGGAAACTCGAGGAGACGTGAAAGGCGTCTGGTTACGAGGTTGTAGTCAAAAACGAAGTTGAAAACAATATTGTGGTGTGGATTATAAACATATTAGTTCATTTTATTTGAAGGAACACATTTTCCTAACATTGAATTGGGAGTCTGCAAGATTTCTGCTTCGCAGCGCGCATGTTTTATGCGTTGTAGCCGATTTTCGGACAAACAGCCGCAAGCGTTCTCCAGTCTGGCAACGGTGGCGGCCGCTCTCCAGCTTCTGCGTCGTAGAGGCAGCTGTTGCTCGGTGCCGTCGTTCGTCTCTGCGTCTCGCCCGTTCTTCGCCGTCTCACCTTGTCTCACCGCTTATCTGCATCGCTGTCACCGCTTAGAACGAGCATCTTCACCCTTCCTCTTTCTTCAGAGTCCTACTAGAGTGCCTTGCCCTACTACGATGTCGTTCAACGAAGGTGACAAGAAGGGGAGTGGTTCCACGAAGGAGGGGAACTTCTTCGTCGTACTACTAACAACTCCTTGAAAGAAGCTAAAATTGACGCGTAGAAGAGTCTGCACCAAGTATAACCGCCAGCCGCATGTTCGCCCACCAGTGTTGGGACAACGGTAAACCCAAGTGGAAGAAAACAGACTCCGAGAAGAAGCAGGGCATCCACGCAACAGGTGTGTAATCAATTTCTGTATTCGGTCAGAATAACGCAATGCGTTCGCAAAATCACATGACACGACGTGTGTACTAAATAACTCTGTAGGGGACTTTTCTGTGGCCACCTGCAGCGTTCGCAGGAGCTAGTCAAACACGTTACTGTCGAGGCCGTAGGTGGGCAGTGACAGTGAATTGTCGCGATCTTTGTTGATTCTTGTGCCGACATCGACAACTTACGTTTGCGTGTTGTGCTATATCCAAGCGAAAATTACGCAGCGAACATTCTGGTTGCGCCACACTACCTTAGCTTGGGCTCCGGCCCCTTTCTTGAGATGAGAGAGGCAACCTGGACGTATCAATAAAACGCGACGCACGAAACTGACACTGGTGCACGTAGAAGTTACTCCAAGTAGGAGCTTAGAATATGTTAATTAAACCTAGCACCTCATCTCCTTGTGTGCAAATCTTTTGAAAAAAAAAAATCTTGTGCTGGTTTAATTGACTGCCAGCTCTCATTTCTTAATTGTAACCTCCCAAGAAATGTCATTATGTGAACATGAGACATGCTGGAGTACAGTTGTTGACAGCTGTCTTTTTTCAGGTGTCCATGTTAGTGTGCAACAATTGGCATTTATTTGCGAGGTTAACCAGCGCATTTTACTAGCATGATTAAGCCGGCACAAATTTAATATGGGTAGGAGTATACATTATTGATTTGAAAAATTGTGTGTCCGCATATGACTGTTGTCGATGATCACATTAAGCTACTCCAGTATTTTCCATGCATATCAAGAAACAGCACAGGTATGACATCACTTGTTTCGCATTTCATTCTTGCAGTTAAGTGTCGAAGAACAAATTGTACCGCATAAGTTGTAGTAGTATGATTTGTTTTTCTTTCTGCGTTTTGCTCTGTACATCTCAACTCACGGATGCTGTCACAGGATATTCTTCGGCCTTTCATTGCAGGAGGAGGCACTCATGTCGCACCCGCTGAACAGTGAGCCCGTCCCTCCATCTTGTGGGGGCACTGGTGTCCCACATGGCAATACGGCTGCCAAGCCCGCACAACAGTGGCAGCACCCGCGCTGGTTGGCCGGTGCTCTCAGTGCTGCCAGCCGCCATTCCCGAAGCGACAGTGAACGAGCGTGACGACTGACATGATGCCTGGTAAAAGCGTTAGATTGCATTTGCTACGTAGACATGAAGGTCAATTGCTACTAGATCACACAGCTTCCAATGTTTGTTTATAAAAATAAATCTGTCTGTGCTCTTCCGTTTATTATTTCGATTTTGGCATACTGTCTCGTAGGAATGCTAAAAACTGACAATGAGCCGCATTTTCATGAATGTGACTTGTTGGGGGTGCCACGTAGGAACACAGTAAATTCTTTCGGTCTGGATAATGACATGTTTATTGACGAATATGCCACACGTTTGCCCGAGGATCAACAAGGTCCGAGATAACGGCGATGTCTCTTTTGACAGTATCACCATTCGGAGTCTGTGCTGCCGCTACTGACAGTATCACGGAAAGGAAAGGGTCAGAACAAGGAAGGAAGACTTTCATGTTTACCAACATTTGGCATTTAACATTTCTGTAATGGGGTCGTTGTGACAGTTTCTCCCAGTTCTCCGGTGTCTTCACCGTGCCTGTAACACTCGGCGTCAATGTGTTGTGCTTGCCTAGATTCGCCTGCCTCACCGCTGCTGGACTGGGGTGACATCATGGAGGTTGCGGTTGCTGCGTCACCAACCAAGTCCCAGACTCCTTTACCTCCTCGGCCGCCACGTGTGGTCGTTTGAGTAAAGACGACTGGAGGCCGCACCGACTGGAGGAGTTGCACCTGACGCAAGTGGAGCTACATCAGTGTCAGGCTGCCTATTAGCAGGCGCAGGCCCAGGTTTTCCATCAGCAGCAGCGTATCGAGCTGCAACAACTGCTTGTTCTCGGGGCCCAGCCACAACAGTAGGCTGATTTATTCGATTTGTTTCATCTTCCTCTTGAGTAATCACAATGTTTTACATTCTCTTTTGTGTTTAAGAATGCTTTTTAAAGTCTGTAACTTGTAATTTTTATCCCTGACCTGAAGTTGTTACGAGTATTGACTGTATCTCGTTCAGTAAAGCCTAGAATTTTTTTTTACTTTTTCTCGATTGTCTATTTGTAGTGAACATTTTATGCAAAGGGACAGTTACGTCAGCTTTGAATGTATTCTTTTAAAACTTAAAAAGTAACTGAGTATTTTTCTTTCTTACTAATTACATTGTTTGTATGTTTACACAATGGGAAGTTAGTCAGCCCCAGTGAGCAACTTATCTCCACTGTAGACGAGATATTCAGCCAGTGTCGTACCACAGCTCTCCTGGGGTCTTTAACTTACATCACAGTAGTGATACACAACCGCATGCTGTTAAAATGATTGTCCACATCAATACAGGCAGAGGCAGGGATTGAACTCGGGATTCCTATGTTCAGCTGTGCGAGCTTTCACTCCACGTGTTCCAAGCTGTGATGCGTTAATGCAATCGACCACCGACCCCGCGTTAATGCAATCGACCACCGACCCCTTGAAGGAAATATAGGAATCTGTTTTAATGTACAGCCAGGTGTTTCCTAAACATTGCCACTGTTATTTATGTAATGTCTCTTTTATTATTGTGTAGTTCATGTGCACCTCCCCTACCAAAAAAAGCGGTTCAAAAATGAACCGGAATGAATCCGGAATTTCAATCCGTCATATGGGCCCATAAGCAAACCGGATTTTTAGAAACCGTCAAAATGAACCGGAAATAACCAGTCCGGAAACCCAACCGTAATTGGTCGAAGCGGAAGCTGAACCGTATCTGGCCACTCCGTAGATCTTCACCGGAGTGGGTCTAACCGTATATTAAACCGTATCAGGCAACACCGGAAAATAATAGGAATAGTTTAATAGTGACATCCTACCCTTACAAAAATGTCATATCTGGATTTATATTAAAAAATACAGATATGAATGTATAAGGAACTGGGCAGATATGCATAATAAGGCCATATCTGGATGGATGAAGTCATATCTGCACAATTCCCTATATGTCCATATCTGCCCAATTCTTTATATACCATATATAGACTGCTTTATATCATCCCATGTTTGGGCCTGTCAAATAGAGTACCCACCCCATATAAAGCAATTTCCATGTGATGCTCCTTCTAGCATCACATGAAAATTATTGCCATGGGGCAGGTACTATACTTTCCAGCTCCAGACTTGGGATCGTATAATGCATTTTTACAAATATCCACGAAATATACAATTTACTGCTATCCCACACTGCCGAACGTGTATTTACGTAGATATATCTACAAAATAGGCCACAGACCAATCTTTATTGGCCTGGTTTAAAATTTGTCATTCCGACAAATATGTATGCGACAAAGATAAAATGCAGGCAATCACTAGTTAGAAAACATTTTAACATATCATTCGACATCGGAAAGTCGCAGCCCTTTAGTGGGATTGGTTGTCGAGGGAGCAGACAGGAAATATGGTTTGCAAAAAAAAGTTTTATACATAAATGCGCCAAAACTCCAAACTAGCACTTCCCCCATTCAAAAAAAAAATGATAAAAAAACGAATATCACACGGACAACCATTAAAATTAAAAATGTAACAGCACACGGACACCTATTAAAATAAAACAAACGGGAGGCGACAATTAAGCTGTAAACTACACGAAAGTTCCAAAGTCGTTGATTCTCACTCACAGTCACAGTCCTGATTCACCTCTCTGGTCGAGCTCAGCAGTTTTGACATGGGCTTGCTTGCTAGCCTCGTCGTCGAAGTCTTTCGTTGCACCGTGCGATGTTCAAAGTCCCCCAGTCGCTCCTCGCTGGCCTTCTTTTCCGTTCGGTCCCCAAATCATCTCTTGTCACCACGTACGTTGCACACACACACACACACACAGACACCATTGTTCGCCGGAGGCAATACAAGATGAAAAGGTCATTACTGCTCCTTGAACACGACGAGATCACCTGTTTCCCGGACTAGAAAATGAAGAGGGCATCATATCTTTAACTAAACCCTCAAAAAAAGGAAAAAAATTACCACATAAGTAACACAAACAAAAACACGAAGGACTAAATCATGAGAAAAAAATGAAATAATGAACACACAAGTAAAAAGAATAAAGTCACGAAGGACTTACACAGACAGCCACATTTGGTCAATTAACAATAACATTTAATTCTGGTCAAAAATATTCCTGCTGCGTTAAAGATCACCAATATGGTGTGTTAACTAGGCGACCTTGAGCAAAGCAGGAATATTTTTGATCATAATCAAATGTCATTGCGAACTCAAAAAGCGTGGCTGCCTGTGTAAGTCTTTCGTATTACTATTCTTCTGAATTCTGTGTTCATTATTGTGGCTGCTCAGGACCAGGCGGAACTTGGTGGTGCTTTTTCCATTCTGACCTTACTTCGGAAAGCTTCGTACCCATAGAAAGAAGCACTAGCTTCTCTACATAATCCCACCCCTTCTCCTTGGAGATACCATCCGTGTTTGCTGTAATTGGAAGAAAAAAAGACAATAATCAGCACACATACACATTATTAACTACATTTTTTTGTAATAAATTTTCTAAATAGGCCCCTGGCCCAGGACCAAAACAACACAATACTTTTTTTGTGGGATGTATAGTTTTGGCATAAACGATTTGGCCCGCATTTCGCTGAATATACCCTGTATAACCTTAAAGTGCACCATTACAATTTCGGCGTACTTTACACCACCATTGTGCTTCCTATGTGCACGACATTTAAAAGCCAAATCCGCGAACACTTCACAATAATTTTTGCTTATTAAGCCGTGTGCTTTATGTGGGGGCCTTTAAGTTCTAAGCATCCAAAGTGCGCGTCCGTCTGTATTCGCACAGTATACAGAAGAGGGGAGAATACGGCCGGACAACTGCTTTCACTTTGCAGCATATAGCTCAAGGATTCTCTAAATTTTTCTTATAGAGGGCATTTCACCACGGAGAACGTACAAAGACAAGCTTGAAGGTCGCAGAGGCAGTCTAAGAAACCGATTGCATCGCGTTTTTTTTTCGCGCCATAAAACGGTGTGTAATTATAATCATAGCATCAATGGGACTACACAAGATTGCATTAAAGTTCCCAATTGGGTGTGTTTTATACCACACCGCCACTGTGTGTACACAAGTCAACTAGCTCTACAGATACCGCTCAGCACACCACTGCTAGGCTGAATCAGATAAGTGTCACACTTGCCGAGCTTGAAGTACAGTCGTGATCTATACGAAGGTGAACAAGCAAACTTCGACTGCCCAGTACTGGGAGCATCATGCAGCAGCTGACTTGCTCTCCTTTTCAAATGCCTTGCCAAACAAGTGTGGTAATTCGTCTGATAAAGAGATAACGTCACCACGGACAGCACTGAGCAGTTGATACTCACCTGTTTACCTTCATATGGATCAAGTCTCTACCTGGCCGAAGTAGCCAGTGGCAGCACAAACGCCTGTATTGAAATCTCAAGAGGATGAAAGTTCAGAACAGGCTTGGTAAGGTTTCACATTGCAAGTATGCCCATGGAAATTTCACTTTCCGTAACATAAAAATGCATTCCAAATTGTCACGCAGGACAAGCTGCTCTTACACAGCTGTGTATATAAGGCAGCTTACCATCAACAACCTTTGCAGACTGCCATGGACCTGAACCTCGGCCTAGTCGATGCTAGCTTCTGTTCGGCGAGGGCTGCACTGAGTAGAAAGGTGAAAAATGTGCTGTAGATTATGTGAAACAAACAAACAAACAAACAAAAGCAATCGTAGCATGCAGAATTCACTACAGGCACTGACAAATAAAAATGAGAGGTTGGGTCAATTATGTTAACGCAATACACTTCAAACTGTACCATGAGTGCTGGCAAGATATTTGCTGCCTTCAATCTAGATAAGCTTGTAAATTTACATGCCAAATAACAAATAACTTAAAAGCTGAAAAATATTTCGATGGAACTACAAAAACCAAAGACTAGCTCTGCAAATATGATGCTATCTAGTACACCATAGATGAGTAGAATCGGATTACAGCGTCCCCCTTACAAAGACTGAAGCAAAACAAGTATAGAGTCTGCCGCGCCACTACAACAGAAACGATGGTATTGTGATCTCATGGAGATCAGAGTTCAGAACAAGTGTACCTGACAGGGTTTGGCACGACAAGTATGCTAATGCCATTATTAATTTTTTGTATATTTATGGTGACAGTGCAGGGAAACAATCACACACCAGATACTCAGTAAGACAAGCACACGCGCTGAACTGATAACTCTTGTGTATTCGACTACTTCATTCTTTACTTCAACGTCTGGATTGACTTTCCAGAACGTGATAAGCAGAAGAAATAGCACAAAATACAAGAAAAAAAGCAAAAGACAAGACAAAAGAAAAGAAAAAGACAAATGAAAAAAAACGGAAAAAGCAAACCCTTACAATTCATCCTCTCCCTCACCGCTATCGTTTAGATAGAAATTGGAGCTCTTTGGTCGACAGCGTTATAGAAGGACTACTTACACACTTGTCCTTCAAATGCCCTATTTTTTGCGGTTTTATTATTTTTCTTGTCAGTGGGTCTCAAATCCTCCCTATTACAGAACAATTTTCAAAATGTGCTACGCAACCACATCCTGACAGTAGGTTCTCAAATGTCCAGCGACGACTCGGTGGGTATTATAAAAATGCTCCCTTAAACGATTTTTCAAACACCTGCCAGTCTGGCCTACATACTCCTTACTACGCTACTTATGTAGACCAGACTGGCAGGTGTTTGAATCATCGTTTAAAGGAGCATTTTTATAACACCCACCGAGTCGCCGCTGGAAATTTGGGAACCCACTGTCCGGATTGTGGTTGTGTAGCACATTTTGAAAATTGTTCCGTAATAGCTAGGAGTCGAGACCCATTGACAAGAGAAATAATGGAAGCGCAAAGAATAGAGCACCTGAAGAACAAGTGTATAAGTAGTCCTTCTATAGGGCTCTCGAACAAAAAGCTCCAATTTCTATCTTAAGGATAGCAGTGAGGGAGAGGGATGACTTGTAAGAACTTCCTATTTTCGTTTTTTCTTTTTTTTTCTTCACTTTTTTTTGTATTTTGTGCTATTTTTTCTGCTTATCACGTTCTGGAAAGTCAACCCAGAGGTTGAGGAGAAGAACGAAGTAGTCGAATACACGAGTTGTAAGTTCAGTGCGTGTGCTTGTCTTCCTGAGTATCTGGTGAGCGATTGTTTTTCTGCGCTGTCACCGTAGAATATGGTTCACCAACTCGCCCAAGCATCCATTCTATCATTTATGCAACATTAAAATGACTCTGAAAGTGCGACCACCTACGGGGTGTATTCATGCAAGTCTTGCAAGTGTTGAATTGTAGGTACAGTGCCCTGGTTGTGTCCATGTCCGATATATGACCAAATACTACAGAGACCAAAATCTCTCCGAAAACTAATGGGCGCGGTGGCAAGCGGCAAGAGTGGCACTGTTCACCACCCTCGCCGTTTGTTCGTGTTTGCGTGTTGCTACTAATGGGAAGGCCTCAGCCATTATTGGGAACACTAAATAAACAAATACAATATACAGATACAACACACAGCAAGACTGGATGCAAGTAGTGACGCACTTCTGTTTGGGTTCTTTGGATATCTCTACAGCGTGTAGTTGGTCAGCCATTTCAAAGTTGCGATGCGTCGCTCGCTGTAGATGAGCAATTTAGCCAGTGCAGTATGAATGCTAGCCTGGGGTCTTCAACCTGCACCACGCAGTAGTGATACACGACCGCATGCCGGTACAATGCTCATCCAGATCGAAATGGGCAGGGGTGGGGATTGAACCCAGGGTCCCTGGGTTTTGCAGCGCAAGCTTTGGCTCCACGTGCTCCAAGCTGGTGTGTGCTAGCCCAGTCGGCCCCCGATCCCCCAACGCAAGGCAACGCAACACACTTCTGTTGTAAACTCAGCATTCTGCTTACGAATGAAATGCGCAATTCCCCCACAGGCTTTCATTCCACGTGCGTGGCATCAAAATGGCTAAAGGCCAGCCCATAAATACAGTCTGTGTTAAAAACAATCCTAGCAGCAATAGGTTGCTATTATATTGCTCAATATATAAGCACCATACCTTGAACAGCCTTGGCAGACTTCCATGAAGCCAGGACTTCAGCAGAGGAGACTGTCATTCTGTGTCGTCTCAGGACACTCACATCAGGATGGCGAAAGTGAATGCCAACGTCTAATTGGGAAAGGCTGCAGTAAGTATAAAGATGAAAACAGAAATCAGAACATATGATAAAAATATCATGGACCAACTTGAAAAAAAGTGCACAAAAAGACAAGGACAAAAAAACAGGAACATGTAGAACATAAACTCGTGCACATTCACAACTCGAGCTATTGAACACAAAAAAAAGAAGTAAGAGGATGAGAGAAATCAGAAAGGCTGTGCTCGGAGAATGCGAGCTTCAGCAACCGGGGCGTGAGGCAAAGATGTCAGGTAGATTGTTTTGCAGAAACTCAACAGCCTTCCCATGCAGTAAGGTGGTGAGTTCATTCTGATTGAACATCTTGAAAAATAGCACACAAAAAACAAAGAATAAAGGAGAGGAATACATACACTACATACTAGTGAAGACTCCCAACACAGATAAATTAGAAAAGAAAGAAAATAAAAAATGCGGAAGGAGCTTTAGCAAAAGTTTTAACAGGTCCAAGTTGAACGTGATAATTCAGCCATATGCATAAGACTGTAAAAACGATTTCCTCGGCAGCTTAGGTAAAAGACGGATGTGAGGACACATTGGTCGCCCATACTACGAATAAGAAAGGCCTAAAATAATTATCTTGTATGTTTTTCCTAGTATCTGCTAATTACTCACGTCTTTCCTAAGGATGACATACACGAGCAGTGAAAATAGTGCATAGGTAGGTGACAATCTATCGTAGATTTTAGAGAGAGATTGAGCTGTCTTTATGTATTAGCCATCCATCTGTTACCTTAACTGATATGGAAATTATGTTTTTTAAATCTGTTCTTGCTAACAGGTAAATCAGCGCGTTCCACTTGGGCCTGTGCTCGAACTCCGTCCGCATTCTGTATTTCTTCCTTCTCTGATTTATGCTTGCATGAGGTCTACGTGTTACTCTTCTTATCTCCTTGACATTTTGCGAACTATTTTTCAAGGTGTTCAATTAGTACCAGCTCACCACCTTACTACAATCACGCAACAACTAAAAACAATTAAAACTTACACCATTCGCTAAAGGCAGTACCAAACGAAAAAACAGGGATTGGGTGAGGTATGTCTAACACTATATACTTGCACTGAACAAAATATAGACACCAAAAACTGGCCAGACACTACCTTAATTCAGGACATGCTTCTAAATTTCCCCAGAAGCTTGTAATTAATACTTGATAGCCTCTAAAAAAACACCAGTAGGAAGAGAATAAATGCTTCACCATTTGAAGCAGCCTGAAGCTTTCAGGAGGTATGCAATTCGTTCCACGGGAGTTGGATCATACGAAACACGTCTACAGCAAATGATCTTTAGAGCTCGACATTTCGCGAGGAATAAGTGCTGACGTCAAAAATTATTTCGCGAGCACACATATTTGCGATCGGAAGTGGTATGCTAAGCATTAATCACCATGGGGTGAATTCATCGCAACACCAATTTCAGACAATTCTTTTCTGATTACGAATCGCGAAAATGAAGTCGTTTGCAGACGACTGGGCGGCGGAAGCTACGGGCTTGCTCAATAAATCAATCGCTGCTTTTTGTCGGGTCCAGCTCTCCGCACGCAAGCACGGAGAGTGGCGTCGGTGATGGAGGGGCACCGCGCTCTTCTAGACATTCTAGTTTACCAGTAAACAATACGGCGGAGGGAGGCAATCAATCAATCAATCACCCCCCCCCCCTGTCTCCCAGAGAGTTCCGCCGCTACTGATGGACCTTGAGCGAGTACACCGCCTCTGCATCGGGGAAAAAAGAAAATAAAAGCCTCGCATAACACCATTCGGCGCACAATTAGTAATACTGGTGAAAGCAAGCGATCTACAGACAATAACAAACCTTTTGAACGCAGGAAAGAATCTATACTTCGTTTCACCTTAGCATGGACTGACCGCGAATGCTGTGCTAGCGCGAGCGGCTGGCCTTGACTGCCTTGACTGGAGCACTCGCTGAACGAGCGCTCGTTCAGCCGCCGAGGCTTCATTCGAAGCAACTAGCTCGCGCTTTTAGCACGCGCGGCTAACAATCGTCTATACTAAGGTGAGACGAAGTTTAGCCCTAACGAAGAAAGAAACAGACTTACTTCGGATCCCGTGCCATGATCTTGGTTGTTGAGCAGATTTGACATAGTTCCACGTCTCACAGTCGCTTCCGTCTTTTTCGGACATATTTGAAACTAAGACAAACTCCACGCATCACGACTAATCGGGAAATTGGACAGTTAGCCGGTCGTGAACACCAGAGATTCAAACGCACACGGCCGGCAAAACGTGCGAAACATAGGCCGTTGATTCGATGAGATTGTATTCGTATGTTCAACACGTTAGAAATAAAACGATCAACAAGCCGCATTATAAAGGTCATAAAATATACAGTAATAATAAATTATTACGCACGTCAATAGTGCCACAGTATTATAAATAAGTCTTCAGCACCTCTCTGTCATCTGTGACACAATCTCATCCCATCGTCATTAGATGCGGCGCCGCGAGGTATCTCATAGTATGGGCTCCTTGCCTTTCTGCGGCGCCGCGGTTCTCCTGAACCAAAATAAATATTATTATTATTATTACTATATACTGAATACCAACGTTACTAGAACTCTCAGTTGGGAAACTCACCGTTGAAACCTGGGCCGCTGGCGTCCACCGATACCGAGCTAAATGCGACAACAGCGCCACTCTGTATCATTTGTGCTAACTGTAGTCGCCTTGAGCTTTTAGAAAGCATGTTTTTGCGTAAAAACCAACGAAAAAAACTCTTTTTGTAGTAACGTTTATTGGAGATTAGTACAAAACGGGGGCGCGTGTTGTTTTCTAAAATCTTTAGTTTGGAAGTTTTGCAGTACAATTAATATTGTTTTTATACAACCGTGCCTCAGCGGTGATTTCAGGTAGCGCGTCCCGAGCTAGGCGCATATTAACCTAGTAGTAAACCGCGGCGCGTCCGCCTGGGAGTCGGGGGCGGTGCCTCGAAGCCCTTTCCACAGTATCTGTTCTGGCCCCAAACGGCCGATTACAATGAATATGGAAGTAGCGTGCAGTTCCTCGACTGGCCGCTGCGGGAGAAGTGGCGGCGTTGTGATCGCCATTAGCTCGGTTCTCGTGGACGGATCGGTGCCACTTTTTCAGAGCAGTCTCTATGGCAGTTTCCCAACTGAGTGGTTCTAGTAACGTTGCTGAATACGTAGCGAAATATTAAATACGCAACTACGACTACAATAGTTCGTAACGAACTCAGCAAACATGGAATCCTCTAAAAAGCCATCGAACATCGACCGGGCGAGTAGCGCGGTTGGTTAACGTGCTCTCCTGCTCTACTTGAAAAG